>JAXCGZ010009857.1:0-30000 GCA_037179515.1 Halocaridina rubra
TATCTAGTGGCATACTTACTACTTTATTATTAACATTATTGTTAAAATTTTTAGTACAGCATTATTATTTTCTATGAAAGCTACATTTAATTTAACTATATGTCTAACCCTCTTATTTATTAGTTTAATTACATGTCTACTTATAAGTTACTATTAATGTTGAATAACCATTGTACAAAATGGAAATAAATGTTTTGATTTTGATTTTTTATTTTATATCAAGCGGTAGCGTCCGCGACTCTGAGGCGTCAGGTCAAGGGTTCCCGCCCCGTCACGGTCTTAGGTTAGCAAGGGCATGCACTCAGGGTAACGATTACAGTCGCAAGAAGGCAACCGTCCTAGCCCTTGGTAGAAAAGGGAGTCCGAGAACCGGAACAGAATATATATATATATATATATATATATATATATATATATATATATATATATATATATATATATATATATATATATATATATATATATATATATATTATATATATATATATATATATATATATATATATATATATATATATATATATATATATATATATTGTCCATGGTCAGTTCGCAACTATGAGAGCGGGGGCGGGGGGTTGCTACGAGACCGCCTTTAACCACAAGTGACCGGCAGTAATCTATTTATGGCTGTGGCCACATTTTCCCAAATGAACCTGTAGGAAGTCCTCTTTCCCATGGGCCAAGCTATGGGAACACTCTGGCGATCAAAAGGGAGGCCTATGAATTCTGACATGTTACTTATTAATGCGAAATTTGTTACACTGTAGACATAAGTAAATATCAGGTGAATATTTTTTTTCTGAAAGAAACTGAAAATAAACAAATTACCTTATATATATATATATATATATATATATATATATATATATATATATATATATATATATATATATATATATATATAATTATATATATTATATAATATATATATATATATATATATATATATATATATATATATATATATATATATATATATATATATATATAATTATATATATTATATAATATATATATATATATATATATATATATATATAGAGAGAGAGAGAGAGAGAGAGAGAGAGAGAGAGAGAGAGAGAGAGAGAGATTAAGAACGCCACTATCCTCTCCATCTAGTGCTCATCAAATGACTAAGGCGAAGAAAACAAGAAGAAAGCCATCTTGGGAAAGCCAAACTAAGTTACCTTTGGGGTGAATCACTCGCTGGCTGTTACAAGCATTTCTTTCAACATTTGACCAGTTTTCCACTTTTATATAGAACTTTTTTTCCGGTTTTACGTCACGGACTCCCTTTTCAACCTTTTCAACCTTCTTGCATAGGACTTGTTTTGGCAATGTAACCTTTTTTGCTTAATGTATAAATTAGTCTCTTTTGACATTGTTTTATTTTAAAAAATACTATTCAATATTTGGCATTAATATAGGCAGTAATTTTTCAACCAGCGGTAGCCTAGTGGGTAGAGTGCCTTGCTCACACACAAAGCAGGTCACGAGTTCAAAGCCTAAAATAGTTCGTATAGCATCTCCATAGGCACTCAGAGTTCAAGAGAAATGCATAATGGTGTCTCTTCCGTGTTTAGATTACCCATATCGACTCAGCATGCTCAATAAGTACACAGATGTGCCGAGCCTAAAGTGGCGCAGTGCCAAGAGCACGGGTTCTAATAAGGGCCAAAGTCCGGA
This sequence comes from Halocaridina rubra, assembly GCA_037179515.1. Classification (NCBI taxonomy): domain Eukaryota; kingdom Metazoa; phylum Arthropoda; class Malacostraca; order Decapoda; family Atyidae; genus Halocaridina; species Halocaridina rubra. The sequence continues at coordinate 1,690 of JAXCGZ010009857.1, forward strand.
CAAAATATGTAAGTGCCCAGAAATTGCCGTTCCACAGATCTCTCCCCTAGAACAAATCGCACACTTAGTAGCTTCGTAAAAAATACTTCGCATGATGTAAGAAAGTACTTTCTGGCATTCAATAGTTCATAACAGGAATTCGCTAGGTGAAACGCTATATACTAAAGTCATTCATACTTCTACGTATATATATATATGTATATATATATATATATATATATATATATATATATATATATATATATATATATATATATATATATATATATATATATATATATATATATATATATATATATATATATATATATAATAAGTATTAAAGACTAAAAAAAAAAAAAAACTAAGAGACGGGGAGTTACAAGCATAGTGCTCTTTCCCGTGAGAGCAATTAGGTATCTTGACTTACAACATTCTTGTCAGCAGCGTTTTACTTTTAGTCAGTTGACGCTTCCTGGCGGTGCCAAATATAAGTCCCTCCTCATACGTACACTTCCGTAAAATGCCTCACAGCCTCCCTCCCCATTTCCCCAGCTCTTTACGTGTTACTTCCCCATTTCATCTTCCTCCTTGCCTACTCTTCGATGCTTTTGGGGATTTTTATAGGTATTATGATCGCCCCGTCACGGTCTGAGGTTAGCAAGGGAATGCACTCAGGGTAAGGATTACATCTGCCAAAACAAGTTCTTCGCAAGAAGGCAACCGTCCTAGCCCTTGGTAGAAAAGGGAGTCCGTGATGTAAAACCGGAACAAACAACAATATACAAACATGATCGCCTTATATATGTACAATTATGGTACTAATGAATTCGAGTGTACAATCGTCATTAACCAGCAAGTCCTTAAAAAAAAAAAAAAAAAACTGGTGTTACAAATGAGCAAGTCTTAAAGTAAGCTAACGTAAGGATACAATTCTAAACTTAACCTAACCTAACCTAGCAATTTTGTCTTTCTAGCTTTTTGTGCTATTTTGGAACTTGTTCTATGAAGAACGAGTATTTATGAGCAGCAACGCATGAGTTTATGAAGCAAGAGCGACAAATTCTGTTTCTTGAAATCCATACGTGTGCTTATATATATATTCATTATATTTTTTAAGTCGCAAATTTAATCGCAATATGAGTATGTATTCTAAGTATCACTTCAGTTTATATCGCATAAAAATATGCAACATTAGTTTCTTCAAAATCCACAGATTATGTTAAATTCTATATTTTTCAAGTTAATTTAATTATTTTCAAATTGCACCTTTCAATAGCAAACGCTCAGTACTGTGAAAGATCAATACGTACCTTATCTGAAACACACGTGCGGTTTTATGTGGACATCATAAAACACACACACACACACACACACGCACGCACGCACGCACGCACGCACGCACGCACGCACGCACGCACGCACACACACACACACACACACACACACACACACACACACACACACACACACATACATACATACATATATATATATATATATATATATATATATATATATATATATATATATATATATATATATTTAGTAGGGATTTCATTGTATAAATGTCTATACATCTCACTGCTTTCTTCTCATTATCAATGAGTTTACTTAGAAAGTCAGAGAAATATGGATTCATGGCGTTTCGCATAATTTAATACATTAACAAATGAGTTAGTGACTTGTAGAGGATGGAGTTTTATAACCCAGCCTCTGGGTTGCTAGAAATAGCAGCCCAGTGCCGGTCCCAAGCCCGGAAAAATGGGGAGGGTTGGCGTCAGGAAAGGCATCCGGCTGTAAAACCCTTTTGCCAAAACCCATGGATAGCAGTCGAGAGTCTGATGCGACCCCATATGGAAATGGGAACGCAGCCTATCGGGCAGTGTCGCCAAGGGCAGAGCTGCAATAGGATGAAATGAACTTGTAAGATGCTATCCACAACAGTACCGGTCGCGGAGCGTGTGCCGTTCCTGCTCCTGGCGGGCAGGCGGCGGGCAACCGAGATTTTCTCGGGGCCTAGCGTTCCCTATGCGACAAACCCAGCCACTGAGGGGGACAAGCCAGCCTCCACTTGGTGCCGGTCCCAAGCCCGGGTAAATGGGGAGGGTTGGCGGCAGGAAGGGCATCCGGCCATAAAACTTTTGCCAAAACCAAAATATGGCCAGTACAGATAACTCGAGCCCACATAAGTGGGAAAAAGAGAAAGATCTGTACTGGCCAGAAACATCGACCCCACATAAAAGTGGGAAAAAGATGTAGATGAAGAAGAAGAAGAAGAGGATGGAGTTTTATAAATGATGTGCGATTTCGACCTTTGTGTATATATATATATATATATATATATATATATATATATATATATATATATATATATATATATATATATATATATATATATAATATCATGCATTTAATTATAAATCGTGTACATTATTAGAAGTAGACAGATGTACTGTACTTTTTATAACATGAGTGTATGCTTTACTGTTGTTCCGGTTTTACGTCACGGACTCACTTTCCAACCAAGGGCTAGGACGGTTGCCTTCTTGCGAAGGACTTGTTTTGGCAGATCTAATCGTTACCCTGAGTGCATGCCCTTGCTAACCTTAGACCGTGACGGGGCGCGAACCCTCGACCTGACCTGAGTGTATGCTTTAATGAAGATACTCAAATCTACTTTCTTGATGATCAAAGCAAATGTTAGTGTGTTCAGGTCGATATTTGCATGTAATTTCAATTATATTTAAAGCAAATGCGACTATCCTTCACTGTGCTCATTATAGCTGTAAAGTCCTCAGGGTCTAGGAAACGACAGACACAACTGGTTACCTTTCTATAAGGGTAGAGCTACAGGACAAGTAAAAGCATCTCTACATTCTTGCCTTATTCTATCCATATTCTATATAAAAGCCATTATTCCCCTTATCGGGGGGGTGGCTGAGTCAGAGCATAAAAACTTTACTCTTTATTGGAAAAAAATACAAAGGAGGAGCATGCCAACCCTCTCGCACTTCCTACTTAATCGACTTTTACGACTCGTAGGGGAACACGAATGGAGTATCTACCCATGGCATACTATTTTCACTGATGTACTCATTATATTTACGGATTCTGCAAGGGCAAAGAAACAAAAGACGACACTATTTTAACTTCCGAGAGCGGTAACGCCTGCCCACTCAGCAGGGCTAGTGAGTACACCACGAGATACAAGGGGTCACTGATAGAAGCAGTACCTTCATAAGTTCGTACTATAAGTAAAATAAAAAAGGTATTGTGAGTAGTCAACGTGGCTCAAACGGTAGCGTCCGCGACTCTGAGGCGTCAGGTCGAGGGTTCGCGCCCCGTCACGGTCTGAGGTTAGCAAGGGCATGCACTCAGCGTAACGATTGCAGCTGCCAAAACAAGTCCTTCGCAAGAAGGCAACCGTCCTAGCCCTTAGTAGAAAAGGGAGTCCGTGACGTAAAACCGGAACAAAAAAGGTATTGTGACTTTAAAGGAATGCAGAATTCTTTCCACTTATGCTAGCTACTGTCCGTTCAGCATGTGCAAAAATATGTGAGCACATAATTTTCTTTAATAATATTTAGCATTCAAAATAAATATAAAATAAAAAATTAGCTATCTAAACACATTCAAATACTGTACTTGAATAACAAAATAAATCAATAAATACATATATAAAATACGAAAATAAATAAATAAAAAATAGACAAATAAGTTAATATAAATTACAAATTAAATTCATGCAGAAATCTACTCCAAAGACTATTAAAAAATATTTATATAGAATCAAATACTGTACCATCCATTTTGCGCTGAAAATAAGAAAGAAAAAAAATCTTGAAAAAATAAATGAAAATAAAAAAGTCAATCGAAGACAGATCGAAAGGGGGGGGGGGAAGCGAAGAGGAACGGATGATCGACAGATGGTGCCACAATAAAGTTCCCCCCAGGTGCCTTATCTTGTGGCACCACAAATATTTATATTCTATACATTGTGACCACAGACCGTTCCAAACTACTAATAAGTACAAAGGATTCTCTTGATGGAAACACACTCGCAGTCACGGTATGAAGATGTCCAACTTCTGCTTCTTCATCACCTCATACAAATAATAATGATAATAATAATAATAATAATAATAATAATAATAATAATAATTGCTGCTGCTGCTGCTACTACTACTACTGCTACTACTACCACTACTACTACTACTACTACTACTACTACTACTAATAATAATAATAATAATAATAATAATTATAATAATGTACAGTACTACTACTACTACTATTACTACTACTACTACTACTACTACATACATAATAATAATAATAATAATAATAATAATAATAATAATACAGAAGAAACTATTCTTCCACCGTTAACCACACAAACGTCACAAGACGTACTCAATGAGTATGTCGAGTTGATGGTGATTTTAGCACGACTGTTGTTATCACTCTTCAAAAAATCAATGCACCAGAGATGAATGTAAACATCTGTCATGCTTATATGATTCCTGACATGACATGATCACGAGAGAGAGAGAGAGAGAGAGAGAGAGAGAGAGAGAGAGAGAGAGAGAGAGAGAGAGAGAGAGAGAGAGAGAGAGAGAGAGAGAGAGAGAGAGAGAGAGAAAATTTGTTTTTCACTCAATGGATATATGCCTGTCTAAGTGAAGCCACTTAAATTAATAGCCCTAATATTCCTATGTAATCTGAAACACACATCAAATACTATTTCAAAGAGAGATTTCAAGGTCAATACCACCCGGATATCATATCCGTGGGTACATTCGCTAGGAAAGTTATGAAACTCATTATGACAAACCGTGTGCAATGATTCCGTTTATGCAAAGGATAATTTTACCTCCTAACCAACCACAGTTTGCTCTATGATGCGCCAAAGAAAAAATATATTTTCAGCGATTCATATATTTCATAATTCCACTGAATGACTTCCCTCAGAGACTTTTAAATGGTGTGAAAACTTCTACAATATGTATGTATGTGTGTGTGTGTGTGTGTGGTGTGTGTGTGTGTGTGTGTGTGTGTGTGTGTGTGTGTGTGTGTGTGTGTGTGTGTGTGTGTGTTTTATTAAAAAAAATATTTCTACAGAAGAAAAAGTGGATATTTTTTTCCAAAAAATATTAATTTTAATTTCAGCAATATTATTATCAAGAACTTTGAATACATACACATATTTACCATCAACGAAAATGTCTATCTGACGTAAGCAGCAAGAATTATTTTGTAAGACAGATCTGCAAATGGTAATTCCAACGGATGGTTAAGAAGAGGTACAGTATATGAACATGACTGTAAGCTGTTCAACACATCATAATCTCACAGATTATTTACAGTCAGGTATCCCAATAACGACAGCTATGACTCACTCTTAAGAATACGTCTTCACGCAATAACTATGTTCAGTTAAATGGATGCATGAGACATTATAAATATAAAATAAAATATGCAGAGCTTGTAATGCATATTTCCATCTCTTGCCGAATCCAGGTAAAAAAAAAAAGTAACAGAATAAAGTAACAAGAAAAAAGTCTAACCCAACCTAACCAATGATGTTTTACCTGTGACTTTATTACCAGCCAAACTTTTGCCAGGCTCGGCAGAATAGACACAACCAAAGGAAAAAACCAAAATATGGCCAGTACAGATAACTCGAGCCCACATAAGTGGGGAAAAAGAGAAAGATTTGTACTGGCCAGAAACATCGACCCCACATAAAAGTGGGAAAAAGATGTAGATGAAGAAGAAGAAGAAGAAGAAGAAAGGAAAAAAACAGCCCAAATAGTAAACTAGACCTCGCTTCCATCTTCAATCTTAGCCAAGGATGCTATACTTAGAAAACAGATCATCTATGAAGGGCCTAATTTCATCTCTCTCCACATTTAGCAAATCTTCACGTGCACACTCCAAGCCTATTTCACTTCACTCAGATATGTTATTACTAATCCATCAAAAAAAAAAAAAAAAAAAAAAAAAAAAAAAAAACTCGACCTCCACACCTTTCTCCTTCCATTTCTAACTCTTTATTCACCTTTTTCCAATGCAACTTATTCTACGGGAAATCTCCCAATTCTCTTTTCATCTCAAATCTGCCATTTTCTTCAACTCGATTCTTTCTGTTTTACTTCTCTGCACTTCCTCCCTTACTGCTCTATTGATTTTAGACTCCGTTCTCATGCTTACCTTTCATATAATATCTATACAGCATTTGATTCATGATTTTACTCATTCCCATATTCCACCACTAACGTCATTTCATTTTGCTTGCTCTCCTAACACTATCTAGGTACAATTCACTAGTGATTCTCAAGAATTATCTAGGTACAATTCACTAGTGATTCTCAAGAATTATCCCCTAACCTCGTTAACAGACTTTCATTTCTCTCTTCTATTCATCTCATACTCTCTCTTAAGTGCTTTTAAACAATATTACAGGCACCTGTTTTATGAGAGACTGCATAGCAATAGCTACTTCCATTAAGGTAGCATGTCCTTCCTTCACACATGGCCTATCGCAAAATGATGCCTTACCTTGTTTTTCAATGTTATTAAAAAAAACCTTTCTCAATTCATATTGCACAAGATACCATATGAATACCAGCAAAGACAATATAGCCAGAAAGAAGAAAACCTGAGGAATCCTGTTTCATCAGCTATCCTAAACTGCTATAGGTTGCTTTTCAGCAAAGAACACAAATTCCTGAATAGAGAAATGCTTAATCCCTCTCTCTCTTATCATATTTTACTTGCCTCTTACAATAAAGACGTACAGTAGAGAAACATTCTTAATCTGTGAGCACAAAGAAAAATAATAACAATAATAGTAATAATAATAAAATAATAATAATAATGCCTATAGTAGGTGCCAGTTACGACCATAATCCAGCAGGGATTAAATAGCAAAAGAAACAAATAGAATACCAAAATTATCTGCACAGTAATCCACAAATTTTCCTCATTTTTATCTTTGATAGTAAATAACAATAACTCTAATAAACTGCTATCAATCTCAAAGTACAGTATATCAAACACAGTATGTCAAAATTACCACGCATCAGCTCACACTTAATATATTATCTCAATTCAAAAAGCTCTTCTACTAATGACAATTATCTAAAGAGTGTAATGGCAATAACCATTGGTACTGTACTTACCACTAAGGTGACACAGTCTGGAGAGGCTTTGATGAGCTCAATAATTTCATCACGTATTTTATTTTCAACACTAATACCATTCACTTGTAACAGTCTATCACCAGGTAAAAGTCCCGTAACATTGGCACGACCCACTGCACCGGGTTCAGCAAAGACAATAGTGCGACGCGATTCCGTGTTATCCGGTCCCCGCTCCACAACTTGTGCCCTTCTGAGAGAAAAGCCAAAATCACCGGCAGGTGAACGAGGAATAGTGAGAGTACGAGGTGCAGGCGGTTGGGCAGGTACTAACGCAGGTAATCTCAAGTCGGCCGCAAAGGTTTTGGTTCTATGCATGCCAACACTTTCGCCAACAGGTACTGGACTGGTCGGAGTAGCAGGAGGACTAGCGACATCATTATGAACAGAAGAAATTGGCTCTACTGCTAACTTAGGATGAGTTAATGGCACAGGACTCATAATCTGCTGTTGAGGACTGCGTGGACTCACAGGCGCAGAACCATTTGACACTCTTCTCGGACTTGACAATGATGTAATAGATAGCCTATGGGCTTCAGCTAACCCACGCTCAAGAGCCAGATTTTCATACATTATCAGTTCATTTTGTAAGGTATTTTCAATTAAATCACTTTCATCATCAATATCACCTTTTACCCCCTGGTACTCTTCCATCTCTCCTTTCCCTTTCAAAATACCACGTTTGGGAGGTCTCGGTGGCAGACCTATACCCGAGCGAAGCGAAACCCCATCAGAACTTGAATCACTGTGAAGACTAGAAGCTGACGCCAAGGCTTCGTACCGCTCTCTGAGCTCTTGGAAAGTACCGGCTGAGCTAAGATCAACTTCTGATCGATCGTTTCCTAGGCCCGATCTGAACTGTTCCATATAATCAGCCGTAATGCCACTTGGAAGTTTATCTTCCTTTTTCTTCCTGCCTTTCCCGATAAGGCTTCGACGAGCTTCGTCTAACCGCTTCAATTCATCCAGTGTGAGCGTAGCCCTATCTTTTGAACGCTTGGCCTCTTTTCTATCCTTTTTATCCTTTTTCTTTCTCTTTTCCTCGTCTCTGTCTTTATCCTTTTTCATGAACCCAAACATCTTGTTTTTCACTTGTGACTCAATTTCTGAAACAAACAAATAAATTATCTACATAACATATAATATATATATATATATAATATATATATATATATATATATATATATATATATATATATATATATATATATATATATATATATATATATATATATATATATATATATATATATATATATATATATATATATATATATATATATATATATATATATATATATATATATATATATATATATATATATATATATATATAGGGCAGACAAATTAAAATAAAAAATGCCACAAATACACCATCTGCATTTCCAACATGGCTAAGTAAAATAATTTTGCCTAAGAAGGCACTGGAATAAAATTCAGTTCCTCTAGTATGACAGAGTAATAAAAAAACAAGTACGAGACACTACAAACCATAAATGGTTTTTAAGTCCCTTAACGTAACAAGTACGAGACACTACAAACCATAAATGGTTTTGTAGTCCTTTAACGTAACCTTTGATGTTACTCATGCAAAATCAAAATACGGTCTGCATATATCTATATACGGTACTGTATTATTTTCGTGCATCCCAGCAGACATGTGCTTGAAAGTTAAATTAATATTGCTATTTAATATACGGTCACTTCTCCTTGCATCAGTGGTTGAAATAATTATCTGGTTCTAAAGCTGATGTCCATCTCCCTTCATAAGTTGCAATTATAATGATATTGTCCAAGATATACACTCCTTCTTAAAAATAGAAGATACAACAATAATACATAATAGTAGCTTAAATAATACTACTCTACAAGGAGTTATGTCAGTTCCTCTTGAAACAGTAGCTAAAATAATAACTGTCCTAGAATGGGTCAATTTCTTCTTGTATTAGTACCTAAAATAATAAATATGTACAATATGTGTTCTATTTTTCTTGTCATAGTGACTAAAATTCTGAAAATATACAAGTAAAGCTCTTTCCTTCTTGAAAATAGATCAGAATAATGAACATGTACAATATAAGAATAATGTAAATGAGGACAAGTTAGATGCATGTAGACAGTTGCGAACCAGTAACTTCATGAGTTAAGTTCCAAAAAGGGCAACATATATTCGTAAAAGAAAGCTATGGTGGTTAATCATGTCAATAATACATAATTCTGTACAGTACAAAAAATGATAAAATAACAAAACAAATTTATTGGCTAAACTTTACATCATTAATGCCGTGAACTTTATATACATTAGTTCAGATGTAAGTAAAATAACTAAAATAAGAGGTTACTTATTAACATAAATCTGACGGCAAAGTAACAGCTGTAAGATAATTAACAATATTTTTAGTAACTCTGTTTAGGCCCATATACTACTGCAGTGTAACACACTAAGTTTTGCACAGTAGTGTAAGTCAAACTAAGTAAAATAATATACAATACTTTTGCAAAACTATAAAGATCAGTATAGTTTGGTAATGAGTAGACTGGGAGTCTTGTTCAGTAATACTGTATAAGTAAAACTAAAATACCTTTCAATATTTTAGAAAGATTTAGTAATGACACGTATAGCACAGTACTGTAGTGCTATGTGAGTGCTGCACAGTATAAAAAGTAACACTGCAAAACAAATTACATTTTAGAAAAACCGTAAAACCAGCATAGTACAGTACTGTAGTAGTACATCATGAGTGCTGCATAGTACTGTAAGTAAATTTGCAAAACAATTCACAATATTTTAGTAAGATTTTGTAATGACAGCACTAAGGTAGACTGTGAGTGCTGCACAGTAGTGTAAGTAAAACAATATACAATTACTTAACCATACTTTATAAAGACTATAGAGAAAAGTATTGTAGTACACTGTAAAGTTGTACGAAGCTGTCTACTGGTACTGACCCTAAGAACCGTGTCTCCACTCGTTAACTATGTCATGAGTGAGAGCAAGCCTATGTGAAAGACTAAAGATAAAAGGTACTGCAACTCTAATTGTGCCAACATGCTTATATATATATATATATATATATATATATATATATATATATATATATATATATATATATATATATATATATATATATATATATATATATATATATATATATATATATATATATATATATATATAAGTACACTCTGTTAGCATACAGCACTAAATGGTAAGGAAGCCCATCAGTGAAACAAAACTTGTAAAACAATGCTATATTTCGGATCCTAACTGGATCCCTTCTCAAGCTTGAGAAGGGATCCAGTTAGGATCCGAAATATAGCATTGTTTTACAAGTTTTGTTTCACTGATGGGCTTCCTTACCATTTAGTGCTGTATGCTAACAGAGTGTACTTATATATATATATATATATATATATATATATATATATATATATATATATATATATATATATATATATATATATATATATATATATATATATATATATATATATATATAGTATATATATATATATATATATATATATATAGTAATGTATATACAATGGTCCCTCGTTTTACAATGTCAATTTGTTCCCCATTTAGTGCTGTATGCTAACAGTTTATATATATATATATATATATATATATATATATATATATATATATATATATATATATATATATATATATATATATATATATATATATATAAATATATATATATATATACCTGGTTTGTAATTTCTTTGAGACAAGTCATTATTATGACCATTTCATTTTATGAAATATTCTTATGCATATAATAAGTCAACTCTAAATTTTCTATTAATCTGCTGCTTTTTAAAGAATTCATGTCAAATAAAAAATTTTATTGTGTTATTAGCATACAATAAAAAAATCAAAGAAGTCATAATTTCAAGTATCATTATGGGCTCTCAAATCCGTATCAATGCTCTTATCAGATACAAAACTTAAAACCAACTAAGGTTATCAAGAATGGTTACGGAATTACTAGACGTCGCGATCAGACAGAGGTAAAACACATATACCTCACTTTCTCATTGGTTAATAAAGTAACCTCTATCAACTCAGAAGGATATATATGTGGGTCGAGTGGTTAAACAGTATCTTCATGAGCTCTGATTCAATGATGGTAAATATTACCACTTCAAAAGCTCTCTAGGCTGCAAAGCTTTAAGTAACAAAATAATGAAGAGAAAAAAGAACAAATAAATTTAGACTCAAAAGACCAAAGGATGTGAAGGTTACAAATGAATAAAAAAGCTTCTAAGACTTAACATCATCATGTTGATCACTTAGTAGTGAAGGTAAACAATTTTTACCAAAACTGGGGGTAAACAATCTACAAAAAACTGGAGGTAAATCATCTGTGCCAAAATCTGGAGGTAGACCAACTACCTAAAACCAGAGGACTTGGAGTGGCAGCATCTTCTACGTAGGTCTACCCTCCAGAGTTGCAAATCAGAATAGGATGTCAAACAACTCTGAAGAGAAGCAGCATGAGAGGTCAAAGTGCCACAACCAACCCCTGACCCTCATGGGGTACAAGAACGAGGGAGAGGCTTCGTTCACCCGAACGAATACCTCTTCTGCCGACAACATACAACAGAACAATTTTTCCTAAACCAAGGAATGACTATCTGGTGGTCATTTCTTGGACTTTGAAAGTAACCCAAAAATTTTATCTTGGAACCCAGCACTGCACACAACCACATACACCATCAAAACTACATACACTCCCGAAGAGTTCTGCGGGAAAGCCCAGGATTGGCATTCCCTTCCTTAGAGACTTAGGGCTGTTCGGACAGGCAGCTTAGGGAACAGCAACAACAAATTAATGCTGGATATACTCTGACTACACTTAAAACTGGAAATAGATCACCTGTAATTTAAATTGTAAGCAAATCACTTGTCTCCAAACTGAATATAGACCAAATGCATCTAAAACTGGAGGCACAGTATATCATCTGTGCCTAAACCTGGAGCTAGACTGAAGGTATGATATTATGTACCTAAAACTAGTGTTGGGCTGGAGAGTAACAAAAAACTAATGTCCACAACAACCAAATTCAATATGTTTTTGTTTTGAAAAACAAAATAGCACCTTTAAATGTTAACATACTCAGAGCAAAGTAATATAAGACACTACCAGAGAAACAAAACCAACTGCAATACGATATTGTCCCACGTATTTTTCATAAAGACAGAACTGTATCCTCAAGTGTTAAACATAAAGGCCAAAGTCATATGTTTACCAGATGACATTTCCACAGTCAAAAGCACAGACTTTCAGGTCACTCCGACATTTCTCTTTGTTCAAATGATCCATCCTCTTTAATGACTTAATGATATGCTCAAAAGCTACCAAAGTTTTGGTAAATGAAAAAATAGTTTACAGTGACTACCTTTTCCGAATGGAATTGTGATAAAAGAACACCTAAGTTTAAACCATTACTTTAGGAACTGTATTTGTAAAGCTATACAATATCTGACAAACTGAGGGCATTTGTATGAAGGGAGAGGAACGATAGTTATTCAAAAAGTACACCTTAGTACAGTATATACTGATCTGTAACAAGCTAAATGGGAAAAGGAATTTACAGTATCTTTATTGTAGCACTCAATGGCAATAGGCAAACGGAAAAGAATCTAAAATGGGTTGACCTCCCAAGAATGGTACTTTTTCAAATTGTAAACTAAACACATAGTATGACTTCCTGCCCCCTAAAAAGGTAAAATGGGAGAAATTTACAGTACCAATGGTTACAAAGTCAATAAGCTACGAAGCCTACCACCAGGATAAAGATATCTATAAATAACATTACTGTACTACATTCTAGCAAGACACAAAACTCACTCCTTATAGAATTCCATTAAGAAAGGGAGGATATAAAATCAAGATTTTATAAAAATAATAGCAAAAACAAGAAATTAAAGCGAGGTTTTTATCCGAGCTGCAAACCAAAGTAAATACTTTGATCATCTACACCTATTCATATTGGCATCAAGTAATATTGCTACAGCATTGGAGAAAGGTGTACGACAGCCAATATTCCTCTTATTTAGTTGAACCCATATTCAAAGCATTCTTTACTTAGTTGGTGTGTTCAAGTCTAAAAAGTAACCAAATTTTTGTTGCATAGTCTAGGGAATAGTACCTTATCTGAAAAAAAAATGAAAAAGAATATTTTGCAACTGCGTGTCCAAACCAAAATGCTTTATGAAGTAATAACGATCACAAGAAATAAAACATACTTTAGGAATACATATTATTTTACATTCCCTCAGGCCCCAAAGGGGGAGATCTATATCTAGCGATGTACATATGTGCATATTCTTTCACAAAAATTAAACCTCTTGAAGTCTTGTGTTAGGTGTCTAATGGTAAAAAAAATTTATAATTTTCATGATAAGATTCCAATAAAATACAAAGTTAATTCTGGAATGCATATAAACTTCACGAAAAATATACAGCCCATTTCATACAAGACAATCGCCATGTAATGAATAGCCCAGCTATGTGGATGTATCATTAGTGGGCAAAAAATTACAAGTGAAAAGGCATAGATAAATATTTATTTCAATAGTGCTTCATATTTCTACTAAGTGTACTTAGCAATAAAAAATTTAATGTAAAACACTGGCACCATAAACACTATACAACTATAAGATTTCCAATACATAGTCCTGTACTACAATAACCCCCCACCCACAATAAGAACCTCCCATGTCACAATTTCACTAATACATAGTATAGTTAATATATCTAATTAATTCAAATGAACAGTGAAAGATTTCCACATAATAAGTGTTATTCAACAGGGAGATATAGACAAAAATACAGTACTACATTATTCTTACAGCAGCAGTGAAGTATTATGCATATTCATTACGTGCAATTTTAATTGCTAATGTTCTTATCTGTATACATGTACAGTATGTTAACTCGGATTATTTTGTTTTATGAGAGTTTCACAATAAGAAAAGGGCAAAGTGAAAAAACACCGATGTAAATAACCAGTCTTTTATATAAAAAATTGTTCACTGGTATAAAGACATGTTGTTACATAGAGTGAGCTGTACCTCACACTCTATTATGGAACCATGCACTACTTTAACATGGAATGAAGCCAAAGCAATCAAGACTACATAAAGTCCATATAAAAATAGGAACTGTATACCATTCTAAAATGGGATGAATGTGTGTAATGACCAAATTTACCTTTGATTCCATGTAGAAAAATAGAAATTATTATAATAACCTAAAAGTTATTATTATTACCTTGTGTATTTATGATAAATTTACTACAGCTAACTGTTTTCTTTTTACCAAGTGCAGGTGTTCGGTCTGCACAATATATGAGATTATTTCAATTTAATGCGAGAAACAGATTCATTAGCTTAAAAGTAAATATCATAATCTTGTGATTAGTGTACCAAAGCACTTTAGTACATACTCATAATGATGACACTTTTATTGAATACTATAAATTTCAAACAGCCTTTTTCTTTAATTGTGTCACTATTTCTCCATAATTTCAAATGGAGTAATGATTAAATTTTTCTTCAAAGTTCTCAAACACCCAATAAGGAAGACTCTGGGGCAGATTGTGGGTGGGGTGGTATATTGACATCGCCAGGAGCTTAGTCAGTTGCCTGATTTCCTGATTTGCATCTCTAGTGTCAATCCTATTATATGCCAAAAGGTACACTAGCACATAAGTCATTTTATAAGTAATTTTATGTCAGAAGTTATCAACTGTATAATCGATTTAATGATGCCCTGGCCAGCTGGCCCTTGTGTTCCACATCTCTTGTATTCAGCATTCTCTTATCAACTGTATAATCAATTTCTTGATGTCCTGGCCAGGTGGTCCTTGTGTTCCACATCTCTTGTATTCAGCGTTCTCTTCAGCAGCTTGCAAAAAAGCCTTAATTTATATTTTGTTTTTGTTGTAAAGTGCACTACTCTGAGATCTATGACAATATTATTACTAATCAAAATAAAGTATAACGATACGCTCAGAAACTGTTTAATGGCTACTAAAAAAGAGCTGAAATCATATCGAAGTCAAAGTCAGTGCTAGAGATCCCATGTATAACATGATAAGCTGAAAGAACTACCTGTATGCTGCATCTGTCATTTGCTCAGTGGTGCACAGGTGTAGATACAAGGCACACGTTGGAAATCGTGGAGAAAACGAATGTCGTATTTTTTAAAGATAACTGGGAAATTATTGTGAAGCAGTGAATATTATTAAAATGACAAAATCACCAAACACTAAGCAAAAAGTTTTGAAGATTCCCTTCAAATTATCTCGAAAAAAGTTAGTTTTACAACTCACATATTGCTTAATATATTTTGATAACATAATACTGATGTCGCAACAGTTCATTACACCAAAAAGCCCTAAACTTTTTTTTTTCCGTGAGTGCGAAACCAAGGCAGGCCCAAAAAACTGACCTCATCGGGCCAGAGCACCAAGAACATATTAAAGAATAAAAACTTTTTTCTCTAGTATTAGTCCCCAAGTGGGAGTAGACACAGATGGATTGAAACTGGAGAATTAAGGCTGAATGCCTTTCCTATCGCCTTTGCTGCAGGCTTGAACGCAGGTCCATCACCGCCTGAGTCAAGCACTCTACCAGTTACTATATGGCGGCCCCCAAAAAACTTTTATGTTTTTTAAATTTTATGCGATCTTTTTGGTTTGATTAAATATAATTTTTTTTAACAAAAGGATAGTAACTTAAAAGTTATATGCAGATATTTCATCATCCCTTTTTGGAGCAATTATTAGGATGTACTCAAAGTTATAAAAATCTAATTAAGATTCTGCATGCACACTACTTGGTTAATCATAAACAAACATAAAACAAAAGAACTTCAGGAACAATATTCATTACAAGGTAAATTTTTTTAAATATAACTGTCAACCAGATAAGCTTTTGTTACCAAGTTCAGAGATTAAAGCTTAAAGGTTTATAATGAAAGATAGTAAGAGACAGACACCACAGAGCCCAACTACATTCCTACCACATAGCCGGGCCCAAGTCCCCTCTCCAAACACGTGGACCCAGTGATCTCTAGAAATGGGCTGAATGACAGGAAGGACTATACGAAATCACCGATCGCCCAATTGATTGCCCATTTAATCAGTCACGACATAAGACAGTGAGAGTTAATCCAACCTTTAGCCAGGATCGAACCTGCGACTAGTATGTCAACAGCCCCATTAAAACCTTTATATGAAAAATTACCTAACCAAAATGACATTGGGGGTATAGGCTTATCTTTGTCTCCAACACTGGTGATATATATAAATATATAAAAGCTGAAAAACATACTGAAAACCAATGAACAAGAAATGACAATCAAATTATACATAAATTACAGCTTCAAAATAATTACCTAGTACTGGAGAACATTTTATCTCACTCTTTATAAGAATATTTATTTTCTGTGGTTTTGTTTATTTACCCATCAAACAAAATGTGTACTTTTGAAAAAATTGTATCACTTAAACCCTTCCATTCTACACCATTCTTTAGGTAAATTTACTTTCTAATTAGTATTGCTCTTTGGCGGCAAACCATTACACATAGTTGTATGTAACACAAAATTTCTGAAAAAGTCCTCAAAAATGGGAAACTTAAATATATAATATATTTCTGTTTAAAATATTAAATCCTGCTCCTGTATCTCAATTGGTATTTGGCAAGTTACAAATCCCATTGTAAACCAGTGACAGCAACCCAAGATATCTTGTCTGGCACTTAATTTCTAATTTATTGTATATATATATATATATATATATATATATATATATATATATATATATATATATATATATATATATATATATAATTTTCTTCAAACATTACTTGAACTCAATCCCTCACAGGGGCACTGACTCAGGGCCACAACTACTAGCAAAAGCCAAAAAATTTAAACATATATCAAATTAGTGACAAGCACGATACCTAAAATTCCTGGTATACAAATTACAAAGAGGACCTACTAATATGGGTCTGTGGGAGGTCTGAGTGCTATTAAGGCCCCAAGTGGGATCCTAAAACAAGAGTGATTAGTTGCTACCTATTTGTATTCACAGGAAAAGCCTTTATGTGCGAAACCTCCCATCTCTTAGTCTTTTTTTTATTCATTCACACTTATCACAACATTTTTTAACACTTATAACTTATAGGAGTTTAGGGTGTAGCAGAATTAGTAACCTTAAATTTGGTTTTATAATTGTTGATATTATTTTCTTATATTGATTTTAATTAAGACAAATTTCTTACAGAGTTGGTTTTTGTTACTAGTTATTACTCCCATTCGATCTAAGGTGCTAACTTTATAAAACTATGATTAAAAGTTCCTGTTTCGTACTCTGTAAGTTACAGTACACATTTTCCTAAAATATTCCCAGTAACACAACTCAACCTCGGCAAACAACCCCTGACAACTGTTGTTTAAATAAATAATGAAAAAATATGCAAAGATTAAATATTGTAAATTTTACATTATACCAAACCACCTTCGTGGCACTACCCCTGGCACCCTAGACAATCCTCGGGTCAATTGGGCCTGTAACAGACTATCTCTGGAAACTAGTAACAAAATTAAATATTCCCATTAGAAACCCTGTAACTAGAGAAACAAAACAAAAAAACATAAATGACAAGTACTGTATGTATAAGCTAATGATAAAAATATTTCATTCCCCATTGAAATTTACACTGGGAGAGAAAAAAGGCGAAAAGCTGCTTTTCTTATTTTTAGACGGACCTGCTTTACGAGTATGACCTCACCTCTCGTCACATATCGACACTGTGAGGTGCCATAATCGAAGCTGGGCCCTAAGAATGTTGATATTTAAGTAATGTATCGATAAAATAAACGTAAATTTTCTCTAACAGTAGCTATGGTGAGAGAGAGTTTGCCCGATTTCTGAAATCGTGAGACCGAAAAACTTGACCATCACACCCACCTTATTCTGACCTCACCTGGCCTTTTAATTACCTCCCAAAAGTGCCTATATCAAGTTTTGACCCATGAAAGGCACTCTGACTTACCGATTAAATAGATGCCCTTAGTAATTAAATCCAGTTCATTGAAAGGGTTAGAGCGGTATGGGGGGGAAGTGGGACAACAAGTGTAAACAAACAGCAATATGGCGACTGACTGACAGGGGGAGGAGGGAGAACGTCAGACCCCACACTGCTCAGACCACTTAGTCGCAGCGTCTGAAAAGTGGCTTTTTCTCTTCTGCAGAAGGGGTTGCAGATACCTCGCCCTTTTCTCCCACTAATAGTGGAGAAACTTATTCTTTTTTTAAAATTTACTATTATATTTTCATACAATAATGTTCATATTAAATTCTTAGCTATTTTTTCTTTTCTTTTCATGATTTGAAATGTCTATTTTTTCCTTCTATACAACTACAGTTGATATTTACCGTCCCCCACCACCAAACCCCAAGAGAAAATATGTAGAGAACTGGTTTTATTTTAGGCATAACTATTATAAATTTTTTCGTTATCATAAAATAATGATTGGTATTTTAGAGGTATTCATTATATTTTTTCATTTATTTGTTACTTATTTATTTGTCTGTCCATCATTCATTGTTATATTTATTTAACTATTTGTTTATTTATATATATATTCATTTGCTAATCTATGCATATATCAGCTACAAAATTGATTTGTGGATATACAAAACTTTTTGTGTTCTTTGCAGCACTAATATCTTCTTGGCGTTTTTAATGTTCTCTCTAGAGTGATGTTTTTCTACTTTGTGAGAAGGCTGCGCTGTTTTGTTGGAAATGGAAATTTTTAGTTTACTTTTTATTATGCATAATCTTTGGTTAGGGTAATGATTTATCTGTTACTGATTAATTTATTTTGTTATATTGTTTATTCATTTTGAACAAGTACTTTACCTAAACGAGAAAGATAGAGATTTAAAAAAAATATAAAGATTTTTTACCAGTTATTTCTATTTTGTCTCAGTAGCTGATTTTAGAGATTTCTCATTATTAGGTTGGAAAAAAATACTTGTAATAGGCCGATATAAGAACGACGGGAAAAAGTGTTTGCTTAATTTGGCTAGGTTATAATATGCAGATTTGTATCTGTCGTAATGGCTTTTTCGGTATTGTGTCATGAATCTGTAGCTTGCGACGCGAGTTCGTGTCCCCCCTAGGAAAAGTTTTTCGTGGATACTGCCATTGTTCACAATGATAATAGTATTGTTGTCATCACGGTTAGTAGGTTGGCCCATGGCACAGCCGCCCGTTGTAATACTACAGCTAAAAGGTCGTTTGGACTTAAAAAGGATTGTCCAGGACTGCTAAATATTAAGTATTCCTTCAGTTACGGTTCTTTTTCTGTCTACGTCAACATCGAATATTCTTGGATATTCGTTACACAACTCTTACTATCCTTCACATATGACAATCCACAACATTCCCCATCTTTGTTTCTCTTTACTTTATATTTTCTTCGTGCCCAGGCCCGATGAGGACAGATGTTTTTATTTTCCTGGTGTCACAATCATAAAAATAAGAATAGAATGAATAAGTACAAACTGTTAGCATACAGCATTAAATGGTAAGGAAGCCCATCAGTGAAACAAAATTTATAAAGCAAAGCTATATTTCGGATCCTAACTGGCCGAAATATAGCTTTGTTTTATAAGTTTTGTTTCACTGATGGGCTTCCTTACTATAAGAATAGAATGTTTATAGATAGAATATTTGCTTGATATGGCTTGGCTATGATATGCAGATTCTTATCTGCTGTTGTAGGTCAGTCGATATGATGGCAAGAATTTGTATCTTGTGATGCGAGTTCGATGCCCTGAGGTTCAAATAATTTTTCGTGGATAATAATATATATATATATATATATATATATATATATATATATATATATATATATATATGTATGCATATATATGTATATATATATATATATATATATATATATATATATATATATATATATATATATATATATATATATATATATATATATATATATATATATATATATATATATGCGCGTGTGTGTATATATATATATATATATATATATATATATATATATATATATATATATATATATATATATATATATAATAACACTGAACTGTTAACATGCAATCTAAAATGGTAGGAAAAGCCCATTAAATAACCTTATCAATTGTTCTTCTGTTTTGCTTGTTGTATCTCTTGCCATTGTACTTTGAGAAGGTGACCAGTTTAGGTCACGAAGTTAATAAGTACTTCTTATATATATATATATATATATATATATATATATATATATATATATATATATATATATATATATATATATATATATATGTAAAAAAAATATATATATATATATATATATATATATATATATATATATATATATATATATATATATATATATTCGTTGTTTTATTTAATGGGCTTTTCCTACCATATATATATATATATATATATATATATATATATATATATATATATATATATATATATATATATATATATATATATATATATATATATATATATATATATTTATATATATATATATATATATATATATATATATAATATATATATATATATATATATATATATATATATAATTTCAGTTGATGCTTTTCCCACCGAAGTATATAATGCTTTCTCTTCATTTACTGATCTTATGGTGTCTTTACCAAGCATATGGGGTTCAGGCAATGACCGACTTAGTCCTCAATAGAGATCAATGCATGCGTCAGCTTTTCAGCAGTGATATAGGGTCATATCATAAGATATAAAATAAGATCCAAGGAGAGTAACAGCAATTCCAGCTCTATTCCATAAAAAGTACTTTCTGACATGACGCTCATCGTGAAGATTTAGGTGAAGCTGTAGAAAGACAAATAAAATAATGACAGTCTTACAATCAAAATAAGATAATGACAGTCTTGCAACCAAACAAACAAAAAATCTACTCGTCCTCTGTGATCACCAAGTTCATTTACTAGTAAATTATAATTAAACTCTATATTAGAAATATCTTCAACTTTCTCAAAGATCACAATAAGATGGGCGTGATTTTTTTCTTTATACGAATATATATCAAAGGATTACTTGCTTGAACCATGAAAGAATTTTTCAGTCAGTAATTATCTCTTGTTTGCCAGTGCGAAGTAGAACCTTTTAGTGTATCTTATGAACGCCAATAAATTATTTTAAAAGAATATTCCCTTGATGCAGTAATCATTCTCCAGACATACCAAGGCTGGTAAAGGAACGACATACTGTCCAATGTTTGCAATTAAAATACTGAGAGACTCTCCCCTCTGATTCTCTGTAAATGAGGTAAGGAGTTTTTTTTTTCAGAGTATTTAAAGGGTATGTGCCAGAGTTTCAATGGCGATGGGGGTAGAGGACACACCCACTACCTTTAGAGTGCCAAGAAGAGCTTGGGCACTGTGATGATGAGGGCACTAGAAGTAGAAGAAGCCAGTGAGGGTAGGACCAACAGTGAATGTGGAACACGTGTTAAATAAGATATACTTACCGGGATTTATATGAATGCAAATTTATCATGTAAGGAAATCACTGAAAAGTCATTACAGTTGCTTTATTGGTGCTCAAAACATCTTTTAAATGAATAAATGCATTAGGGTTTTTTCAAAGCAGAAAATCCTCTGAAAAATTCATTCTCCTTCATAATCAGTGTCCCATTCTTCACATATGATAATAATGCGAAGACTTCAAAACAAGACCATCATAAATAGTTTGCAAGCTCTACCAAATAAAATTATATCAATGCAAGATTTTCAAAACAACATACCTGTAAATATTCATCAGCACTCGTAACTAGTTCTTAATATCTCTCTGAAGTGATACACGACATATTCAGTGACAGAGCAGGTGATGAAAACTTCTGGTCAGCAACTGATTATGTGCTGAATCCAAAATTCCTGGAAACTCTCACGGGAATATGGCTGGCAATGTTCAAAAGACGTGGCCGTGGTAAGAATCTGCATCAGACTAAGTTGATATCAGGAAAGGGAAATTTATTGGTCAAGTGAAATTGTACTTGTAGTTATCAAAGGTAAGTCACTACCAAATATAAAATGATTAACACTGTGAAATAATAATAATAATAATAATAATAATAATAATAATAATAATAATAATAATAATAATAATAATAATAATAATAATAATAATAATAATAATAATAATAATCCCTGATTTCTTGACAATGAACAGCTGACGGAAGGGGTGAGGATGGGCAGGGTATGACAAAAAAAAATGCAGCTCTCCCCTTTTTAGATAAGTCCACCTTGCTGATGCGGGTTACGGCCTAATATTGAAGAAATTATTATTATTATTATTATTATTATTATTATTATTATTATTATTATTATTATTATTATTATTATTATTATTATTATTATTATTATTATTATTATCAATTTACCTTTTCACTGTCCGATAGTCTACGTGCTGAAGAGGTTACTGTGTTCTTAGAAAAATGCTTCCGAATATTGGCCTTCTTCCAACTATGTATACAACAAACATTTTCAACATACTTAGTGCCAGTCATACTTCCTTCCGATTTCCTTCATTACCAGAATTCATTCTCTCTCTCTCTCTCTCTCTCTCTCTCTCTCTCTCTCTCTCTCCTCTCTCTCTCTCTCTCTCTCTCTCTCTCTCTCTCTCTCTCTCTCTCTCTCTCTCTCTCTCTCTCTCTCTCTCTCTCTCTCTCTCTCTCAATATTAAGGTATTGTTTAGCACACACAAAATATCTTCGGTAAAATTTATACGTGGATATATAGAATATGAGATAACAACATCTCTCATGGAAACCCCTGTCAACTGAGCAGGCTCAGTGACTACACCATTACCTATATAGTGTCATTGGTAGAGTAATATACTCATTAGGCAAGACCTCAATAACTGCAAAATGGCCTTACTCTAGAGTAAAAATAAACAAATACAGAAATAAATAAAAAAAATAATTAAATTATTGAAAAGAAGAAAAACGCGTAAAATCTTAAGCGTACAACTTTGTGTCATTTACAAATCAGTAACGTTGCACAAAAGTTCCTCTAAATATCGATATGAAAAAAAAAGACAATATTACATCAGGCGTGAAAAATAGCGGAGGTGAATAATGAACATATAAATGAGAAGCTCTTAATAAGATGACAGTCTATGTATCATCCCAGCTATATATAAACTTTTTTTTTATAAGATGACATTTTTTGTATCATCCCAGCTATATATAAACTTTTTGAAGATTACCTTTTAATTAGATTTTATTTTTTTTTTACTTCTTTGAAGGGCCTTGAAGGAGATAGACCAAGTCATGTTAAATATACTGACGTGTCTCTGATGCAAAATGAGTTTCATTATTAATGTGCTTCAGTTTCTTATGCTACCCCTACAGCTTACTCTTTTCTCTGTTTGGAATTTATTAATTACTCCCCAATTTAATCACCAAATTTTACCCAAGCTGCGGGCCAAAAAGGGAAGGTCCGCTCACCCTCAAAGGAGAACATAAAAAAAAAAAAAAAAATTCTTCTAGATGGGTGACCAGAAAACGACTTGCACCCCCTGTTGCATAATCTACATGTGCTTCTTTGTTTAACAGTCTTTTACAAGTCACTTGGAACAATTTACCAATAGGAATGTGAAACAATTTTTGCGATTTGAGTCGAGAATATAATGTAATAGCAGGAAATAGTATGAATTAGTACTTTTTTATGAGTTTACTGTCCTAGATTTGTATAAGTTAAGACAAATACTACTATGATTATTTTTTACATCTTGTAAACAAATAGATATACATTCAAAGAATATAATGAGATTTGATTTTGATATAAAACATTACTGTAACAAACAGTAAGCAAATTTATGACTAGTGAAATATAATTATAATTTTCTTTTAATTGATAGCCGTAATATTTAATAAGAATAAACTTATCGTTCGCCTTTTAATAATAACTTCATCATTTGATTCTGGATTATTATTTTTGCAGAATGCATTCAATTATTGGATGCAGTATAGGAGGAAAGTTTATGATACGTCAACAGGAAAGGATTTATTTCCTTTTAATAACACTGGAGGGTGGATCATAAGCTATTTTCAACTTCTTTCTAACCTAACTAGAGTACATGTATTGTTCATTGTAGGCCACCCATGTGTAAAACCAAAAATGGAGTATGAACATTCGCACTCAGCCTCTAGGTAAATTGCCAATTAAGAATTGAAATTGTTATTGATTTTTGGGGGTGTTAAATATTTCATATCTTTTAATCATGTAGGTTGGCTCATGGCACCAATCGCCCGTTGCGATACTACCGCTGAAGGTTTTCTGAACTTAAATAGGACTGTCCAGGACAGTTCGATGTTAAGTCTTCCTTCTGTTACGGTTCTTTTTCTATGCCTAGAGCTACACTGAATATGCTTGGATATTCATTACACATCTTTTATTATCCCTTCACAGCTGACAAGTCATTACACTCTCCATCTCTGTTTCTCTTTACTTTATATATTCTTCATGCCCCGGCCCGATGAGGGCTGTTTTATTTTATTATGTATTTTTGGCCCGTACTGGCGTCACAATCATAAAAGAAAAAAAAGATTAGAGAGTCTGTTGGCATTTAATATTCTGTTAGGGCGTGGCTAGAGAAGACTCCCTTTTCCTTTTATGATATAATATATATATATATATATATATATATATATATATATATATATATATATATATATATATATATATATATATATATATATATATATATATATATATATATATACAAAACACACACACACACACACACACACACACACACACACACACACACACACACACACATATATATATATATATATATATATATATATATATATATATATATATATATATATATATATATATATATATATATATGCATATATATGTATATATATATATATATATATATATATATATATATATATATATATATATATATGTGTGTGTGTGTGTGTGTGTGTGTGTGTGTGTGTGTGTGTGTGTGTGTGTGTGTGTGTGTATGTGTGTGTGTGTGAGTGCATGTGTGATTACCTAATTGTGTTTACGGGAAAGAGCCCAAAGCTCGTATCTTCCCGTCTCCTGATCGGTTCCATTTTTAGACTTAGTGATACTTATCATACCTGTCCTTAAAACTATGGATTGAGGTAGCATTAACTACCTCCTCGCTTAGCGAATTCCAATTATCAACTACTCTTACACTGAAAAAGTATTTCCTTACATCCTGCAAACAAGTTTTCTTCCGAAGCTTCAAACTATGACCTCTAGTTCTAGAGCCAGCCATATCGAAATATCGATCCCTATCCACTCTATCATAACCATGAAGGAATTTAAAGACTGTCACCATATCCCCCCTTACTCTTCTAGCTTCGAGTGATGGCAAGTCTAATTCCCTCAGCTCTCATCATAACCGAGATTGCGTATTTCTGGCACCAGTTTTGTGGCATGTCTTTGAACTTTTTCAAGCTTAGCTATGTGCTTTTTCAAGTGCGGATTCCAAAAGGGGGCTGCATATTCGAGTTTTGGCCTCACATAGGTTACATAAATATTTCTGAACATTTCCTTGTCCATGTGCCTGAAGGCTACCCTTACATTTGATAAGAATGCATATGCTGCCCTTACTACGCCATTTATATGTATTTCTGGAGACAAATCTGCCAATATGTTTACTCCTAGATCTCTCTCATTTTCTGTCTCCTGAAGTTGTACTCCAGCCACCGAGTAGTCAAGCTTGGGCCTTCTTGCACTTGTACCCATTCTCATTACCTTACATTTTGAGGTATTGAATTTCATTAGCCACTTTTCTGACCACTCATGCAGATTATTTAGATCCTCCTGAAGTTCTCTACCATTGTTCTCGTTTTTTACTTTCTTCACAATCTTTGCATCATCTGCAAACATATTCATGAATGAATTTACAGACTCTGGTAGGTCATTTACATATACAAGGAACAAAAGTGGCCCTAAAACTGAACCCTGTGGAACTCCACTACTAACTCTTCTCCATTCAGACACTGAGTGTCTTACTCTAACCCTCTGTTCCCTTCCTTCTAAGTAAGTTTTTATCCATTCCAAGACATTTCCACCTATTCTAGCCATTGATTGCAGCTTCCTAATAAGTCTCCCATGTGGAACAGTGTCAAACGCTTTCTGGAAGTCTAGGAATATGCAATCTGCCCAGCCCTCTCTTTCCTGTAAGATTTGGCTTACCTCATCATAAAATTCTAATAAGTTTGTTACTGTTGATCTTCCTTCTCTGAAGCCATGTTGCCTCACTGACAAAAAGTTGAAGGATTCCAAGTGAAGAGAGATATGTTTCCTTAGTAGTTTCTCCATAACTTTGCAAACTATGCTGGTCAAGGAAACTGGTCTATAGTTCAGAGCCGTATCCCTCCTTCCCTTTTTGAAGATAGGTATCACATTTGCTTGTTTCCAGCATCTTGGAATCTCCCCCGACTCCAATGACTCCTTAAATATGATACTTAGTGCCACTGATATTGTGTTTGCGCATTTTTTAAGCACATGAGGGGATATGTCATCAGGACCTGTAGCTTTATGAACATCTAAATCCATCAGCGCTTTGCATACCTCTGTGGCTGTAAGGTTGATGTTCTCTAATACCGGCCCTTGAGCTTCTATCACTGCAATCTGAGGGGGTGGGGTATTTTCTACTGTAAATACTGACTGAAACTCCTTGTTCAATTCTTTGCAGATCTCTTCGTCCGTCTCAGTGATGCTTCCATCCGCTCTCTTTAGCCTTAAAACCTGTTCTTTTACCTTCAGTTTTCCTCTGATAAAGCTGTGGAAAAGCTTGGGATTTTCTTTCGCCTTCCTGGTGATGTCCCTCTCATAATCTTTCTCTGCCTCTCTCCTTTTACTTAGGTAGTCATTTCTTGCTCTTTTGTAGGTTTGCCAGGCATTTATGTTTTTTCTCCTCCTATACCTTTTCCAGCATTTGTCTCTCCACTCCTTAGCTCTTTTACACCCATTATCGAACCATTTCTCTCTGGCATGAATTACACCTACTTTGGTGACAGGTATGCAGCAATCTACAATCTTCCCATATTTCTCACAAAAGATGTCATACATTTCTTGTACAGATTTGTTGTAAAATAAGGTTCTCCAGTCAATAACTGCAAAAAGCTCATTCATTTTGATGTAATCTCCTTTCTGATAGTTCCTCCTCATGTCCTCAGTGCCTCTACTCTCAGGAAGAATGTCTTCAATGATATACTCCATCAACAACACACAGTGGTCACTCTTTCCAATTGGTGGTTCATACTCAATATTTTCAATATCCAACACATTATCTGTGAACACCAGATCAAGTAGTGATGGTGTGTGTGTGTGCGTGTGTGTGTGTGTTCGTGTGTGTATGTGTTGCGTGAGTGTGTATGTGTGTGTGAGTGTGTGTGCATGTCTGTGTGAGAGTGTGTGCGTGTGTGTGTATGCATAAATGTGCACATAAGCTTTCTGATATTTTAACTTTGCAATGTGTCCTGCCCCTATCTGTTACTCTCCCCATGCCTTCTGTTTCAAGATTCTCTCTCTCTCTCTCTCTCTCTCTCTCTCTCTCTCTCTCTCTCTCTCTCTCTCTCTCTCTCTCTCTCTCTCTCTCTCTCTCTCTCTCTCTCTCTCTCTCTCTCTCCGTCCTTATTACCATATCCCACCCTCCAACGATGTTAAAAGGTTTCATTCAGAGCCATCTAACCTCCCATCACCTATCTCATCAAAAAGCATTTTTGTGTCCATATTTTACTCTCCCCCTTCCTTCTGTTTCAAAATCTTGTAATTTACAGTGTGTCAACTGGCGCTATCACACACTTCCCCCACCTATCTTTATATTGACCAAATAACCACAGGACAAATTTTTGTAAAGGTGGACTGTAACTGCCCTCTTGGTTTACACACGATTTTATCCTTTGGTATTACATAATACGTAAACATTCCTTGACATCTGCCAAACATGCATTACCGAAGAAAAAGAGTGCTCTTTCTCAGCTACTGTGGCGCCTGCCAAACTCTAAATCCCTAT
>JAXCGZ010009857.1:35000-70537 GCA_037179515.1 Halocaridina rubra
CACAGTGGACAAAGACGGTGGGGACATTTTCTTTCCCATTTTTTCAGTTCTAATACGGGGGTAATTTTAATTAACTAATAAGGGATTTTTAAATACCCTTCTTTCTCTCTTCACTAAAGTTTGGACATGTATAGGGATTATTTTTCTTTCTGTTTGAATCCCATCAACGCGTTTAACGCGGCTTCTAAAGGTATTATTAAAATATTTTAAAATATTTCTGTGTTTCTTTTCCTCTCTTTTCACTACAGTTATGACATGTATGGGGATTTCCTTGTTTCTGGGATTTCATCAAGATTACATGGTTTTTTAAAGTAGTTTAAAACTTTTATTTTTTAGGACTGTTCTCTCTGTCTAGGACGACTTTTATTTTCTCTGTCCCTTGCTCATGAATTCTTGCTAGGCGCGATTCCACGGTTTCCCTCGGGGATTCATTTTTTTTCACTCCCTCGCCGTCCTTGCTGCAGGTCCAGGTTTGTTGCCATATCTCCTTTACTCGGATAGGCAAAACAAAAAGGAAAGGACTGGATCCATCCGCTAATCCTTCCAGCCTGGCTTCCTCGTCCCGCCCTCGGCCGATCTTGACTAAGACCACCACGCAGGAGACCTGCAACGTCACAGCGATTCTCTTCCGTACGGCCATCCACACGTACCTTCGAAGCAGATCTCGGGATGAAAATTTGAACCTCTGTCACTACTACAGTTGTAAGAAAGGTTCCCTATGACTTCAGGGTACCAACAATGGCCATACGTTGGTAATCGAGGCTATACTTTGCCTCCCCTGCAACTGCAAGTGATTGCAATCTCTATTCAATGGGCACTAGGGACTTGTCTGAGCGGACAAAATCTAAAGACTTTTAGAACTTGCAGGTCGGGGCTGCCTAGGAATAGGGTGGTAATGGAAGGTATGTGTCTACACAACTAGATTATTATTCCAAGATACTTAGGGCTTAGCAACTGCTACATAGCATTACTCTACTATAAATGTCAAAAAGAACAATCATTAAATGCTGAGAAAAGCCACTAAAGAAACATTCTTATTAGCGGTGGCTACAGTAACATCAAGTATGAATTCAGTTAAAAGATACAAATCATCAAGTTACTGCTGATTTCATTTCAAAAAATAATAATTAGCAACAGGCCATTGAGAGATAGCAACAATATCAGTCAACATAATAACATTACTAATAATCATGATCTAAAAATAAGAATAATAAACAATAAAAATAAATATACTAAATCAGAAATATCAATATATATACAATGGAGACTGGCATTCAGAAGTAAGAACAGAGTTCTATACTTATACTTCATAGCAATGCTCATTCTAACACAGTCTCTTTTAATATTTAAATTCCTGCTGTCATAATCAATGTATATATATAGAGCATAAGTGGCAACTCGCTGGCTCCACAATTTGTCAATGGGAGTTCTATCTATTCTCTAAACAGTTGCGACATGTGGCACAAACATTTATGCAAATGGCGGTACTACCGATGTCTTATCAGTATTTATGCAATAACAGCATGCAACAATCTATTGACTGCAATAAAATGTAGGCACAATTATCGCCTAGCTTCGCTGGAAAAAAACACACAAAAAACTCAAAGACAGCAACGTTCTTTTAGCATTGAACGGAGCCTCTGTCAGGCTCAGAGTCGAGTGAAAGGTAGGAGAGAGAGAGAGAGAGAGAGAGAGAGAGAGAGAGAGAGAGAGAGAGAGAGAGAGAGAGAGAGAGAGAGAGAGAGAGAGAGAGAGAGAGGCTGGGCGACCGTGAAATACGTTGCGGTTTCCACTCACAAGTCAGCTGAGATGGGCCTCTGTCTTTTACTTGTACTGAAAATAAAAAATTGTCGCAGAGTATCTCTAATAATAAAATAAATAAACAAATGAACGTGAACAAACGTTAGCAATGACTATCGATAGAGTCTTACGTTTATTGTCAGCGGCTATTCTCATTCCCTCATTAACAAAAACAAAAGCAAAAAGAACTTAGTGTACAACTGCAGAACTGTCGAAGCATAAATCCATTCCTTTCTGTTTAATCTTGATAAGGACTTTACTGTAACAGCATACACATCCTTGTCTATAATGACAATCTCTCTATATTCTTGCTATAAATCAGAGGGTTGAGTCAAAGCACACACACTCTGATGAAATTAAAGCAAAAGATTAAAATCATATGTGACAATATCTTACTACTATCAACAAAAGTACAAATATCTTTTTCTTAACAGACGTCTTATAATGACTTAAATATCATTAATTTTAAATTTAAAACTCAGCAAATAATCTCTAATAATCTCAATTATCTTTAATTAACTCAAATGTAATCTAAAATTCATGAAAATGATAGGGATTAACCATAGTTATCTCTAGATAATCTTTTCAAAACTCTTTAAGTAAGATTTTAAAGATTTCTTCAATACAAAAACTATATAACAAAAACGGGAATCTGAAAAAATATAAAAAGTCTGTCCCTGTGTATGCAATAATAAAAACAAAAAGTATATTTCATTAGCAACAGTAAAGAATGCATTTTGCTTAAGTTTCAAAATCTCGTACGGAGTTGTACATAAACAATTCAAACATAAAATATATATATTCTTTTACTATCTCGAATTTGACTTATAACTGCTCTGTCTGTTTGCTTTTACGGGGGTGCGCATGTGGGCGCTGTTTTTTCCCCTGTTCTTTTGGCTTCTGGATAAACTTCTGCTCTCTCAAATACGGGATACCAGCTGTGTAACATTCTTGTTGTCATTTCGTGTCAGCTCTCACTCTTTCTTTATGACCAAGCTGAAATAATTTTGATAAAACATTATCATGGCTAAAACTCGCAAAGTTTTATTTTATCAATCTAACATATCTCTTCAGACAGATAATGTATATACTGCAGCTAGCAAAGAAAATAAAGAATCATTCATAGATTCACGTCCTTTATCACGTAACATCTATCTTGGGATCTCTCGGAAATCGAATAATAATCTCAATGGCGGAGTAGGGGACAAAACAAAAATAAAACAAACTTGGCATTTCAACCATATCT
This sequence comes from Halocaridina rubra, assembly GCA_037179515.1. Taxonomy (NCBI): domain Eukaryota; kingdom Metazoa; phylum Arthropoda; class Malacostraca; order Decapoda; family Atyidae; genus Halocaridina; species Halocaridina rubra. The sequence continues at coordinate 38,047 of JAXCGZ010009857.1, forward strand.
GGGCAGGTGGAGAATTACTTTCTCAAACATATCCCTCACTAGATATTGCAACAGCGCATCACCTCCCATAAATACACTCTGATATGGCATGCAGAAGGACCTGGCGGAGCAGGGGAACGATCTTCGCAGACTCCCCAATCAATGCTTCCTAACAGTGCTTTCCGCGATTTCACCCCCTAGAGCAACCCCCCCATTATACCCCCAGTCATTCATACTCATTCTCTGCCTCACTCGCTGCATCACTTACAAAACAATCGTCCCCTTTCTGTAAAATTCCCTTTAATTTACAACGTTGGTTGTAAGAAGAGTAAGGGTGAAATCTCGGTTGGGCCGCACGGTCACCGACTGCCTCACTAGTCCTAAGTCCCATTCTAACGAACAAACAAACATTCTACTCCCTTGAAGCTACGTTTGGGTGACACTGAAAAACCTTCCCTATTCTAGGACAGCACAAATTACTCTAATTTACTCTTACTTTCGCCTGCATAGCGCGAAATAAAAAAACTCATCTCTAAACAATATCACAAAATTTCTTATTCTTCAAAAATAAAATGCCACACACGTATCGTAATGTTAATCCCTTCATCATAACAACATTAAAAAACAATCTGTCATTTATGTCTTTCTTTCGCTAAAACATTACTCCCGCGGATAAAAAAAACAAACAAAAAAGAAAGAACCTTGAAAACAGGCGCAATCTTAACACTCTATTTCTTACGCTTTAAGAAATTTATATAAAAATGATTTTACACGTACTTTAAAATATCAAGGATCAGTACAATTACTGCAGATTTATAATAACGAGGTTGGGAGATCGAATGGTCACTTCCACATTCCTTTCTCGAAAATCACACGTGTTCTAAGTAAAACCTTAAAAGCAGATTCAAGTATATTACTCGCTATAATTCTTACACTTAAGAAATTAATATTCTGTAATAGTGATTTCACGTGCGTTAAATTTGTCAATTAAAAATCGATACATTCGCGTTCTTAAAATTCAATCTAAGCATTAATACAAATAAATGGAACACACTTCCAACGCAAATTCTTTATATTACTCAAATTATAACAAAAATGGAGTTTATTACTGCTTATAGCTATTAGTACAAATTATCCATGTTAGTAATGGGTACAGAAATTCTACTTTTATCAACTTATTAAGCGCCACACCCCTTATAGGCGGGTTGGCTGAGTCAAAGCATAACTACAAGATAAAATGGCGGCGTCCACCGACCTCAATTTCTTTTACTAATTGTCCCATTACTCACTGGATACAGATCACAAGTACTTAGCTATTTTAAGGAGGTGGTCCTGAAAAACTTCATGGCAGAAGGCAAGGAAGGAGGGGGTTTTCCTCTCTGGGCGCTGGAGGTTCCCGTCCAATTCTCTATCTCTCGAGTAAAATCGACGAATCGCCATCTTCTTGGTCGGATCCGGCAACTTATACTTCTTGTAATGGGCATTTTCACTCAATGCCGCGGTCACACTTTGGCTCAGTGCGACGGTATCTTCCATAAATACTTTCGTTGATACTTTTACTGCTGGGGAGGGGCCTTGCCAATACGGAGGCGGGGGAGAGTGGCTGGATCTCATAATATGATACTGTAAGTGAAGGGGGAGCTCTGACTTTCTCGGCGTCACTCTCTCACTGCTGGTAAGCGTCTTGAAGTTTCTTCACTTGTACTTTTCTTCCATAGATGCTATATATTTTTTTTTATACTTCTATTTTTTTTTTCTTCTTTCTCTTCGGTAAAGTGTCGGCGTGGATTGATCCCGAGCTGTCCACCACTGACGTAGCGTGATTTTATTATCCCATCTAATGACACCACTTTGTAGGATAGTATCCCACCGAGTGTCACCACTGACGTAGGGTATTTCTTCCTAAACTACGTTATATATTTATAATTATGGTAGCGTGGTTGGTGAAAGACATCTTCTTATAATTAGTTTATTCTTATTTTAACATCTATGTACTCAGAGCTCCTATTACTACAGTTCCTGTCACGACTAACTCCTGAGTCCCACCCCCAGAAAGGGGGAGGCTAACTCAGCTGTACTGTGTTAACTCTGCTGCTGGCAAGGCCCGGTCTCTAACTCAACTCACTGTGCCTGCCCTGGGTGGTTCTTGAAATACCCCAAGGGCAGGGGCGTGGCTTGTATGGGGAATAAAGGACTGGTTTATATCTCTCACACCCTCTTGAGATATTTGAACGCCAGATGCCGAGTCCCATGGGACCCGCTATATATCTTCGTGACACATTTTAACCGTAGGCCTCGTCCTATCACACTCTGGAGAGAGTGTTCAATGTTTCCTTTGACACCTAGCCCAAAAGTCCTACGACATCATTATGCTGCTGCTGCTGCTGCCCCCGTTGCTGCCGCTGCCGCTGCTGCTGCTGCTGTTGCTGCTGCTGCTAATAATAATAATAATAATAATAATAATAATAATAATAATAATAATAATAATAATAATAATAATAATAATAATAATAATAATAATAATAATAATGGCAATATATTATTATAATTATTTTTATTATTATTATTATTATTATTATTATTATTATTATTATTATTATTATTATTATTATTATTATTATTATTATAATTATTATTATTATCATTATCATTATTATTATTATCATTATCATTATTATTATTATTATTACTATTATTATTATTATTATTATTATTATTATTATTATTATTATTATTATTATTATTATTATTATTACTATTATCTATTATCATTATTATTATTATTATTATTATTATTATTATTATTATTATTATTATTATTATTATTATTATTATCATTATTATTATTATTATTATTATTATTACTTTTATTATAATTATAATTATTATTATTACTATTATTATTATTATTATTATTATTATTATTATTATTATTATTATTATTATTATTATTATTATCTTATAATAATAATAATAATAATAATAATAATAATAATAATAATAATAATAATAATAATAATAATAATAATAATAATAATAATAATAATAATAATAATAATAATAATAATAATAATAATAATAATAATAATAATAATAATAATAATAATAATATAAAAACGCTTTATTCACAAAAAAAAAAAACAAGTGCTACTTCAGCCAGACAGAAAAATACAAAACAAGGAAGAGTAAAATAATTAAAATAAACATGAAATAAAGAGAGAGAAAGAGCTACAGCGTGCAAAGATGATAGCTGACCCTTCCGTATACAGGAGGTAGGCATTTATCAGAAGTATCACAATGGCCAAAAGAAGTCACATACAGAAGTAGCAGAAGAAATGCAACAGGCATCATAGATTTTAATTCCGAAATTCTGTACTGAAACAATAGTGTTGAAAGCTTCAAACTATTCTATTCTATTCGGGTTTACGTCACGGACTCCCTTTTCTACTAAGGGCTAGGACGGTTGCCTTCTTACGAAGGACTTGTTTTGGCAGATGTAATCGTTACTCTGAGTGTATGCCCTTACTAACCTCAGTCCGTGACGGGGCGCGAACCCTCGACCTGCCGCCTCAGAGTCGCAGACGCTACCATTTTGCCAAACTGGGGAACCTTATACCATTTTGGGTTACAGAGAATCATTGTAAAATTAAGCTTGAAGTATAGAAAGTTTTCCACCCCATGAGAGACAAGATCACTCAACTGATGAGAATTATTTTGTAGGGGAGATTTCTATCTAGTCCTATCAGGAAAATAAACTGCAGAACCCGTTAATTTGGGAAAAAATATATGTCTTGTTGGAGCATAAAATAACCCAGACTGCCGCGGCAGCCTCTCGAAGCAAAGCAGCCTCATTCAAAAATAAAGAATTAGTGCTCTAGACAATCGTTTGACGATCATCGTTGAGCCATGAACGATCATCGTCGAGCGATAATCGCACCGAGCAAAACGTACCTTTACTATCAGTTATAACTGTCCTCTTTATGACAGCGTATTATAATTGGTGAGAGGGATAAGTGATTACTGTCATTTCATAACCAATAGACTGACTGAATGTTGACTGACTAGGACCATTGCGGGGTAGTATTAGATAGGCAAAAAATATGCTCACATAATTAGAGATCATGTAAAATATTTAATAATATACATACTACAATCCACTCCAGTCATAAAATGAAAAGTAAGTCACTGAATCTGTTGACAACAATAACAACAACAACGATACCACTACAACCTTCACCAAAAACAACAACAGCAACAACAACAACAACAATTTACTTTGACTGTTTTTTTCTGTCTGTTGTTTTTCTTTGTGTGACATTACCTCATCTCTGCCTTGCCCTTAACCTTTTTCGTTTCCTTCGTCTTGGTATTTTCTCGTGCCCGAGCCTTTGTTGATGAGGGCAGTTTCTGCCTGTCCCGGTGTCACACTCTTAAAAAAATATATATTATTATTATTATTATTATTATTATTATTATTATTATTATTATTATTATTATTATTATTATTATTATTATTATATAATAATAATAATAATAATAATAATAATAATAATAATAATAATAATAATAATAATAATAATAAGTACAGTAAAAAAAATGACTAAATAACAGTGATTTTCGATATCCATTTCTACCACAAATGAAATATAATTAACAAATACACACATGAACACTCACACTTTATCTATATACGTACATAATATACATTAAGATCCAGTTGGTAATTCGAGCATAATATGAGACATATTATGCAAACATTAGTCTCAAATTAGCACAGCCTTCCAATCTGCTGCCACTAAACAAGTGTTGCCAAGTCAGCACTCTCATATTTTCGCATTTTAGCTTCAGGGAGCTAAATGTTTTCTCGGTGGCATAGTGGTAAAGTCCGCAACCTTGAGGAGTCAAGTCGAGGGTTCGCCGCCCGCCACGGTCTAATGCTAGGAAAGACATGCATTTAGGTTAACGTTAATTCATGCCAAAACAAAAGTCCTTTTTGACAAGGCATCGTCCTAGCCCTTAGTAGAAAAGCGAGTCCGTGACATAACACCGATCGCCTTAGCAGCAGGCAGTCTAACTGCTTAAATGAATATATCTTTAGGAATACCATTTTTATAAATATTAAATCAGTTTATTAACCAATATATGTTCTAAGTTATTTAGTTTTGCAATCATCATTTTTCATCTATTAACCTTTGTCAGTAACGAATATTTATGTATATTGTACAGGGTTCAAGTTGATGTTACACTTAAATTTGGGCATATTTTTTTCTTTTACAGATGGGAGGAAGGCGCAATTTTTTGTTAGTGAATTTAGCTGTCGTGCTGTTAAATGCAGGCCTAGGGATTCTTGTGAATTTGGCTGCATTTACAAGTAGAGGGGGTATAAGGGAGAGGTATCTCACCCTACCGTTGGACACCTCTAACCTATCCATGGTAAGTAGGACAGGATGAGTTCATTACCTTATTTCCTTTACCCTTAATTTGGACTTCTCTACGGGAGCGCCTTGCTGCAGGTGAATGCGGGCTGATTCATCCTGTCCCCTAGCTCAGTGATTGGTCCTCCGATAAAGCTCCGCCTACCTCGCTATTCTCTCTCTCTCTCTCTCTCTCCCTCTCTCTCTCTCTCTCTCTCTCTCTCTCTCATTGGCTGGAACTTTCGTTTATAAACCTAACCTAACCTAACCTAAACAGAATTATTGTTGGTATTCGGGAGCATATGATATATATTCTTTATAACCAAATGTCTGTTTAGGTTAGGTTAGGTTTATAAACGAAAGTTCCAGCCAATGAGAGAGATAGAGAGTAGTGAGGTAGGCGGAGCTTTATCGGCGGACCAATCACTGAGTTAGGGGACAGGATGAAACAGCAAGCATTCACCTTTGACCAGGCGCCCCCTTCTCTACCCAATCCATGTTGCTTATCTTATTACCTTGCAATCTGTTTGGACACCTACTTATCCCTTGTTTGTATAACAAAATTCTGCTTATATATTTCCTCTCCCTACTACTTGATAACTTTTTCATAGTAAGTAGAGTATGAATAATTATAATATTGTCTCACTTGGCATTTGTTCAGCTTTGGATATAATATTGTCTCCCTCAGAATTTGGATAGCTGTAACTTATCCATTTTAAGTAGGACAGTATAAGTTAATAATGGTTTTTCCTTTCTCTATATCTGGACAGTCCTAACTTATCCATGATAAGTAGGATTATGACTTGATTATTCTATTTCTATACCCTGCCTCTAGACAACTCTGACTTATCCATGTGATGATTATATAGAAATTATAGTATTCCCATACCTGCCTTATACATACAGTAAACTTATATGAGCTAATTATATAATTTCCTTAACCTGCACTTGGACAGTTCTAACTTATCTATGGTAAGCAGAGTAGCCTATGTAAATAGTCATAAAGGTATCTCCTCATCTCTACTGAACATATACTTGTAGATAAACTGAAAATTACTTATAATATTTGAGTATAAAAAGAAACCAGGATAAAAAATCTAGAGATAAATAGAATACAAAACTGTCTTTTATAACCTACCAAAAGCTAATACCGTGTGTTACTATAATGTGGATTCTACCAGTATACTTTCACCTTAGCACTGAGTTTACTGAGACACTATTAATCACCAATAAACATGCATAAAAAGATAGTTTTGTTAGGTTAGGTTAAGGGCTACACTATGTTTCAGTACACTACGAAAACTTACCTAGACCCTGTATTAGAGCAAATAACTGATTTATAATGTTGCAATACACCGCATGCTTTTTCGCCAGATGGAATATTTAGCTCTGATGAACACTATTTTTCTTTTATTTCTTAAACTATGAGAAGAGCATCGTGAAATAAAAGCTTAAGAATTAGGAAAGACAGAAGGAGGAAGAGAGTTCCAGAGTCTGGATGTAGATGGGAAGCAGCAGTCGCTGCACCGACCAATTCGCGAGCTACAAATCTCCACACAGTACCTGTGAGATGAGGCCGCTTGGCGAGTGTTACGCGGCCTCAGCAGTGGAGGAGGGATGCAACTCGCCAACTCATCAGAGCAGCGATGGAAGTAGTAGCGATAGAAAAGCGAAAGGGAAGATACCTTACGGCGAAGAGAGAGAGACTCCAGGTTAGAAGTAAGAGAAGGATCATTAATGAGTCTGACTGCCTTAGATTCAACCCTATCAAGAAGATAAGTAAAGGAAGAAGCACCCCAGATGTGTGAGCAGTATTCTAAGCAGGGGCGGATAAGACCTTTGTAAATTTTAAGTAACTGCAATGAGGAATAGTAATAACGAAAACGAAACAAAACCCCCAATTTTTGGATGAAGATTTAGAAATTTGGATTATGTGATTCCTCCAAGACAAGTTAGAGGCTATATGGATTCCTAATGTATTGATAGAGTTAAGAGGGTAAATTTCATTAGTTTCGAAGACAATAGGGTTATCAGGAGGAGGAGAAGATAAAGAGATAGCCAGGAACTGTGTCTTGGAGGCATTGAATTTAACTAAATATTGAGTGCCCCATTCAGATACTCTCTGCAAATCGGAGTCAAGAGTAGAAGAAAGAGTGATACGAGATTGATTACGAGTAACAGATGAAGGTTGTGAAGAAAAGGCAGAGGAAAAGTGAAGGGTAGAATCATCGGCAAAGGCATGAAGAAGAGACGAAGATGGGGATTGTAGAAGATCATTGATGAAGAGAAGGAAGAGAGTAGGTGAAAGAACAGGGCCCTGTGGAACACCACTGGTAACAGAGAAAGGGCTAGATGTCGCGCCATCAACAACTACAGATATAGAACGGTCAGTAAGAAAACTGGAAATCAGAGAACAGAAAGACGGGGTAAAGCCATAGGCAGGGAGTTTGGCCAACAGAGCCTTGTAACAGACTCTGTCAAAAGCCTTAGAGATATCAAGGGCGACGACAAAGGATTCCCCATAGTTCCTAAGAGAAGATGACCATACATGAGTAAGATCGGACAGGAGATCACCAGTGGATCTTGCCTTGCTGAAGCCGTACTGGTGATCGGAGATAAGTGAGTTAGATTCAAGGCGTTTCAAGAAGTGAGCACTGAGCAAAGTTTCGAAAACTTTAGCAATAGAGGAGGTTAGAGCAATAGGTCGGTAGTTAGAAGGAATAGAGCGGTCACCCTTCTTAGGAACAGGTTGAACTACAGCATGCTTCCAAGATGAAGGATAGATACTGGTTGACAGAATGAGGCGAAAAAGACGGCAAAGCACGGGAGCCAGTTCATCTGCAAACTCCTTAAGGATCCTTGCAGGGATACCATCGGAACTAGATGCCTTGTTTGTCTTTAGTGAGCGAAGAACCTTATGAACTTTGCATGAAGAAAGGATAAGGGAGGGCATAGGGTTAGAGAGGGGAAAAGACTGAGGAACAGGTGCACTGGAATCGTTTATAGAAGAGTTGGCAGAAAAATGAGCCAAAGAGAGTGGCTTTGTCAGTGGGAGAGCAAGCTATAGAACCATCAGAACGAATGAGAGGGGGAAAGCTTGAGTTACAGAATTTTTAGAGAGGTTTTTGGCTAAGAACCAGAAGCATTTGTCAGTGGGAGAGAAGTTAAGGTCATCAACATTCCTTCTTATAAAGGAAGCCTTAGACCTTCGAATCTTAGCTGTACAGCGATTCCTAGCTATAATAAAAGCATAGCGAGTTAAATCGGAAGGAGAGGCTTGGTAAGATTGGTGAGCCTGATTCCTAGCCTGGATAGCCATGGAGCAGGCACGGTCAAACCAAGGTTTAGGGGGAGAGAAAGTTTTTGTAGAAGAGGGGATGTATGCCTCCATTCCCGCGGTCATGATCTCGGCAACTTTTACAGCTACCCGATCAGGGTTGCGGGACCGAAAGCAGTAGTCATCCCATGGGAAGTCAAAGAGAAAGTTACGCAAATTTTCATATTGAGTTCGCTCGAAGTGCCAAAGGCGGCGTTGAGTAGGAGGGATTGGTGGTGGGGGAACGAAAAGGGAAGAGACAGAGATCATGGAGTGGTCAGATTTACCAAGAGGGGAAAGCACAGAATAAGAGTAGTTTGAAGGGTTAGAAGTAAAAAATAGGTCAAGAGTGTTTGCAGCATGTTCGTGACGATCAGGAACGCGAGTAGGATGTTTGATAATTTGCTCCAGATCGTGAGTAATAGAGAAAGCAAGAGCCTCGCTTCCTCCCACATCAGTGTGAGAAGAATGAGGCCACTCACTGTGGTGTACATTGAAGTCTCCAATGTAGAGAACTTCAGCATGTGGGTGAGAAGATAGTACAGATGTTTATTCTCTGTCTTATGACTGCATACAAAACTACATTTTTTTCCAGTGTATTCTTACTTCATTATTCTAACTAGCTTGAGTTTAAGGATCTTAAATAAAAATCGTAGTAAAAATACTAATACTAATACTAATACTCATACTAATACTAATGATAATAATAATAATAATAATAATAATAATAATAATAATAATAATAATAATAATAATAATAATAATAATAATAATAATAATAATAATAAATTATAAAAAAAATAAATATACTGGAAACATACACGAAGAGAGAGAGAGAGAGAGAGAGAGAGAGAGAGAGAGAGAGAGAGAGAAGAGAGAGAGAGAGAGAGAGAGAGAGAGAGAGAGAGAGAGAGAGAGAGAGAGAGAGAGAGAAAGAGAGAGAGAGAGAGAGAGAGAGAAATACGTGGATATATGTATCGTATTTCTCGTTGTTTTTATTAGCGAGTTAGTCCAGATCAGAACATTAAACTTTATCCCATAGACAGTGTTTACTGCAGTTTTTACCCTGTTCCCCTAACCCAAATTTTGAAGCTTTGCACTGGTAATTAAAAGTAAAACTATTTCGAGGAAAAGCTTTGGAAACAACTTGTCTCTCGTCGTTAAATTTAATCACAAGGAGAACATCTGACATTCCAGGGTGAAATAGAAGAACGTTAAGATTTAGAAAACTCTTCACGCGTTTTTGCCTAGGAAAATATGAAAACATACAGGCTTATAGACAGTACATGATTAGCTTGGCTAGTAAAGGAATACAATAAACGCCAAATACGTTAATGTTTTCGGATATATTTTATATAAATTGTTTTCTCCTCGTAGCCAAAAAGAGCAGATTTTCAAGATTTCACGTGCCTCTATCAGTCTGTCTATCTATCTATAATATATATATATATATATATATATATATATATATATATATATATATATATATATATATATATATATATATATATATATATTCTTGAGAGAGAGAGAGAGAGAGAGAGAGAGAGAGAGAGAGAGAGAGAGAGAGAGAGAGAGAGAGAGAGAGAGAGAGAGAGAGAGAGAGAGAGAGAGATTATTTCACATCTTGAAGTAATAACATGAATTCATTCAAATTATATTTATTCGAAACTTGAGAATATCACAAGTTTTGGGCTTTAAAAAATGGCGAATATGCCAGTGAACTCTGGGTGGCATCCTACAAATTTATTTTATATGTAATCTGTGCCAAGTTATATTTACTGATTTATATTTTCTTACAAAGAAAAAAGTACAATATTTGGATTACTATGTAGAAGATCTTGACCTGAAAACACAACAAATTTTGGTGTCTAAATTAATTTATCTGTTCCACTCTGGGGAAGTAATTATATTTATAGCTACAGTGCCACTGGGACTACAAACATATTAAGCCTTATGTTATGTAATATTGTATCCTGTGAGGGTAAGCTTTATATAATTATCTTTCAGTATGATATTTACTTCTGTACCCAACACCGGAGTAGCTTTTGGGATTGGAGGGTACTGATTTATACTGCACCGAAGAGGCATTTATGGCTTAGGTTTTACGTCACGAATTCCCTTTTCAACTAAGGGCTAGGACGGTTGCCTTCTTGCTAAGGACTTGTTTTGGCAGATGTAATCGTTACCTTGAGTGTATGCCCTTCCTAACCTCAATCCGTTCATAAAAGTTTAAAATGCCATTGAAACCATGCATACCGCTCAGAGGCAACAACACCTGCCTAAGCACACTCTTGAGCACCTTAAGCCAACCATGATCCGGACAGCCAAATGATACCATTAGGAAAAGCCATGTTGTTCTGGATATCACAGTGGAATGACTAGACCCAGTTTTTTCTCTTCTTAGGCAAGTTATCTGTAATACTACTCTATTTACATAGATAAAACTGCGAAATTAGGCTACACTAGACCCATTTTTTCTCTTAGGCAAGTTATCTGTAATACTACTGTATTTATATAGATACAACTGCGAAATTAGGCTACACTAGACCCAATTTTTTCTCGTCTTAGGCAAGTTATATGTAATACTACTGTATTTATATAAATGCAGCTGCGAAATTAGGCTACCATCTCTATGAAAATGTACGAAATATACTGAATTATACATTTGCCAATAGGTGTGATATTTTCAATATAGTTACAATGAGTATATCAGGGATTGAATGAATGTGTAAGTTTGGGAATGTATGATTCCTTGCTCTTTTGTAAATGGAAATTATGATCTTTATAAGATTAATGAATATAATGACATTAGTTCATTTATGATTGCATATCCTGGTCCTGGTTAATTAAATCAGCTATTTATAATTAGTGTATAAAATGTAACCGAAAGAACTAAGAGAAAATGAGAAATTGTAATCCGTTACTATCAATGTACATGTAACACGAGACAGAGCAAAATAGTCTTTAAGAAATATTTTATTAATAATTTGTTATTCTTGTAGATGCAGATTACTGTAGCCATATCACTATTTATGCACTAATTCAGAAAGGGATTATCTCAATCTATGACTTCTATTTGATGCTTCAGTGATTGCTTAAATTAAGTCAGATCTTGAGGACATGTAGAATGCTCCTCTAAAAAGTATGTACAGTATACAATGAGAATGTGTATATATGCTCTTTACTTTTATCTTTTTTAGCCAACAAATGTCCTTCGGCCTGGAGAAGTGTTGTCTGGTGCTTATGGTATTGTAGATACCACCGGGAACTATTCCTCTCATATATTTGTGTGGCCAGCAGAGGACTGGACGTACGTTACAGGAGAATCACGCGTGTGTCTTACCACACAAGCCTCCGTTGACCGATTGTTCTGGGTTTCTTGGCAAGTGGAAACATGGACGGGTCCATTGTCAGTGTCTGTATTTTCTCCTGGTTCAGATTTTGCCGTTGCATCGGCAATGATAACTTATTTGCGGAGATGCTTTCCGGGTGTACAAGAAAGAGTTTCCTTTCACTTAGTGCACACAAGAACACGTCCACCACTCCCATCTCCTCATCCTGAGGAGCAGCACCTAAACTGTGATGATCCCGAGAGCGCCAACAAAATTCTTATGGGTTTAAGGGACGAAAATGAGCCCATGGAACGTCGCTATCCTCAAAATATTATGCGAAATCTTGCTAGAAGAACATGTCCCTGTGACTATATCTTCACTATCGACGTTGATATGTTAACGACGCCATTCATGGCCGAAAATCTGACGGGTTTCCTTAATGGAGTTTCGTTAACACCATGCAAGAAATGCGCTTATGTGGTGCCTGTCTATGAAGTGGATAATACAGTAACCTATCCACCAAACGATAAAATGGAGCTCTTGCGTCTTCTGCTGCGAGGGCATGCCAGACGTTTCCACATGAAGGTAACATTAAGTCTTCCATATAAAGCTTTTAAGTGGAATAAAACTATATAACCTAATTGGTCTATGTTTTGTGCATGCCAGTTGTAAACCATACATGAGAGTAATGATTCATAACCCATGGACAAGATGAGAAATAACTCTGTGCATAGATTTTGCAAGTTACTGATATGCTTTACTTTCTTATTTATCTTTATTTCTACAGGTATATACTAAAAATCAAGGCAATTCACACTTGGAGCATTGGGAGGTAGGGTCTAGTCCCTTTTCTACTGGCGAGTATCGCGTTTTGTACAATATTACTACCTATGAAGAGTTTTGGGAGCCAATCCTTATCCTTCCATATACTTCCCCATTGTTTGACGAAAGGTTCGTCGGCTATGGATTTACTAGAAGCAGTCAAGTAAGTACAACTCTAGGGTTACATTGTACTTTTCTTTTATATCTCTACAATGTATTACAGTTATCTAAACTTACGGGCATTAAGAACATGATTGTTTTTTTTTTTCTTGCAGATGAATGAACCTGAATGGTCATAAATGTTTGACTTAAATTATATCTAAGATATAGAATTTCTGGAGACATTACAGTATTAATAGACAAATCTCTTTCTTGTAGCTTGACAGACAAAAACGTTGTTAATATATGTCTCAATTGTAATGGTTCTAAAATGAATTCGAGAAGAATTATTATTTTCTATATCAATATATTAAAGTTATCAGTTTCTTGTAAACTGTAATCTACTGCACAAAATCTGTTCTGGAGTTATCTACAGTTTAAATTTTAGTGTTTTAAAATACATAAATAATATTATAAATATAATATGGAGCTTAATTGTTTTATTTTCATATTTCCAGATATGACATTACTTTTACATTGATAATTTCTAAATCTAAAGCTTGTTTCTCATTATTCCTTTAAAAAAATATATGATTATCCATTTTTTATGTTCTCTTTCTCTGTTTTGGAATTGAGCCACGCATTCTTACACAGTTGACTATTACACGTTTCAGGAATGCCTTCATTTGTCTGATTCCTGAAATATACAACTCTGTGGGAAATTATCAATGTAGCCACATGCCCGAATAGTTTGCTGCTCAAGGACATTGTGTTTCAGTAACAGGTGGTCAGAGCTAGCTAGCATGTTACATAAAAGTATTCATGAGCGCAAAGTGTACATATGAGTTTTTGTTTGACTTAATCATCTATTTGTCTGTTTATTTTTATATTAGTTTCCTTAATTACCTTAATTTCTTAATATGTATCTCCATTTGAACCTGGTATCTCATTGTTGCTACTGTATGTTAAAGAGATACTTAACTCAAATTGCACATACTTCTGGACACAGACTGATACAATAATATTCTATTGAATTCAAAAGTTTAAGTACTTCAGTGTTTCCTAGATAGAACAGAATGTCAGGCAGGGCATCAGAGCTTAAAATTATAATTCGAAAGATAACGTGTACAACAGTAAAAGGCTGCTTCTAAGTCATGTGAAAAGTAGCTACCCCATATAAAAATGGGAGAATCTACTAATAAAAAAGAAGAATATACACATACACAAAAAGTGGATAGTAATTAAGTTAATGAACGACATTGTTATGCCTAATAGTGCATAAAGAAATTACCAAATAGATTGATTACTGTTTTTATATAACTTTCAAGGTATATGAATTGCACCGTCGGGGCTACAGTTTCCAAGTAATAGATCAAGCTTTCTTAACCCATCGAGGATTCCAGACGACAAAAAGCTATCAAACATCAAGATACGCACAAATTGAGGTAAGACTTCACTGTGTTTTCAAATTACTGTAGTTAATACGGCCGAGAGCAGGTGAGCGGCTCTGTGGTGACATCACCACGTTGGTGTGTGGCAGGAAGGTGGCTTCCCATAGGTTTTCATTGTTTAAATGCAAAGCCGTGCACATGAACATCTGGGGCGAGTGACTGTGGCGGGCTGTCGCTGATCTCTGCCTCAGCGTGGCATGGCTTTGTGTCAAGGACCCTTGCACACAAGTGACTTCGGCTGAGCGACGGGCACGTGGCTTTACGGACATCTGACAAATTGAGTCCATGCTGGAACTGAGGCCGCATGGGGTGTGGTGCAGTAACGTGGCTCTGCCCATACACATGAGCGACTCAGTGGCGTGGCTCAGTCAAGACACAGACACTTAAACATGCTTCAGTGTGGACGCCACAGCGTTGTGGACACAAGTCGCTCGTCTGCTCCCGGCCTAACACTTTTACGCTGGCATTCAAACAGAACAAATTAAACCAAGACGTCCTTGTCAGTGAAAAATTCTCAGAAACATAGATATGGTAAAATAATTATTATGGCTTTCATCTTTGAAATGCGATGTTACTTGAGAGAGAGAGAGAGAGAGAGAGAGAGAGAGAGAGAGAGAGAGAGAGAGAGAGAGAGAGAGAGAGAGAGAGAGAGAGAGAGAGAGAGAGAGAATGTTTAATTTTCACTCCAATTAATTTTTTTTTCTTTAAAGTTAGTCCTTGCATCAATACCCCAAAATATATTACTTGGAGTAAAGTAAACTACAAGAATATAGTCAAGATGAAACAAAGACTGGTTTCTAGGGGGAATTATTATCATTATTGTTGTTATTATTGTTATCATCGTCATCATTATTATTATTATTATTATTATTATTATTATTATTATTATTATTATTGTTATTGTTATTGTTATTGTTGTTGTTGTTGTTGTTGTTGTTGTTGTTGTTGTTGTTGTTGTTGTTGTTGTTGTTGTTTTTATTAGAGCTCATGAAGATTTGTGACCTGAATTTTCACAGAATATTAAATTATATGAACAATTTCATAAAAAAAAAAATACCCTAACCTAACCTAGCGGAAGAATACTTATAAAAATTTCAGGTTCCAATTATTTATTATTATTATTATTATTATTATTATTAATTATTATTATTATTATTATTATATTTTTGCAGATTAATAAAGTGCGGTATCAGATGTTTAAGAAGGAGCTGCACGCGCGCCTGGGTCTTGCACCTCCAGCACCCTTCAAAGGGCCCAGCCCACGTCAACAACTTCCACTACTCATCGGCCGACGTTCTCAAGCTTCGAAAGCGACCATACGAGCCGTCCCGTCTAAGAAAAAGATAGAAACTGACAAGAAAATTAATTAAGCGAAGACGGGAGGAGTCATCTCAATAATATCTAAAATGTAGAAGTTTACTTACTGTATGTCACTGATAGAATATTTTTCTTATACTGATATTTCTAGAGCTATAGGAAACTAGCACTATTAGCGTTAATATGGTCATGGTTGCTCAAACCAATACTATAATGAATAGCCTATGGTAATGTGTGGTTTGCAAGTGATGATTCTTCTCGATATCCTTAAGCACAGGCTTATGATATCTAGAATAACCTAGTTAGACTAGGAATAGAAAACACAGTTTTCTTTATTCGACAGTATTTTCATTTTTGTTTTTTCTGACCATCCTCTTGGAGACTAGAGTTTGCTTTGAGCTCAAGGTTTTATGGCGGACACCTTCCATCTCATTCCACTGGAATGGAGGGAAAACTCGAAGGCAAACCCAATCCAGGGTGTCTCTCCTTGAGAGGGGAGTAAGTAGGAATTGAAAAATTGAGATACAGCACGAAACTGAAATCTAGAAAAAGGTGACAGGGAGGGGCAGACCCTCTTGCTAATTTTTTTAACAAGCTGTCAAAGTTTTAACACCTTCATACCCACCAGTAGTGGGTATTCCACATGTGTTATGTGGAATAAGGCCAATGATTAGTCAGTATGAGCAACAAGCAATTACGATAATACCGAAAGACAGCATGAACCTAAAAACAAAACTACCAAACCAGCCGGTAAACAAAACATGAACGTCACCAAAAACACGACCTATCTGCACCACGATTGGAATGCCCTCTCCGCCACTCACTCACCCATAGTAAACTATCACAAACTACCAAACTACTTTAAGTCTTACTAAATATCGTGTTTGCTTTAATGGACCACAAGTGCTGGAGTAATGTAAAAAAGTCAATTACCACCTTCGCCAAAATATGAATAAAGTGTTATGGTTTCCAAAATTATTTAACAGAAAAGAAAAGTATGAAAACTGTAAAGGTAGCTAATATGTTTAGATAAAAACCGAGAAGGCAGTTTTAAAGAGAGAGAGAGAGAGAGAGAGAGAGAGAGAGAGAGAGAGAGAGAGGGAGACTACTTGAAGATATGCAGACCCAAATGAACATTATTATACAGTAGATGGACTGCTGCAAGTACATAAAAATGCAAGTAGTATAATGTGCTCTTGGAACATGATAATGCCTTGATCATAAAATAGGATTTTTAAAACCTTATCAAAGACAAAATTATACCTAAGATGCATGACTAAGTGTATGAAGTAAAACGAAGCAATAAAGAAGCATTATACTTATAGTGTCTTTTATCTTTAGAATATTCGAACCTCTATCATATATACGATCGTATAACCAAGTCTTATATCAGAATATTGTTTTTGTAGTGAGAGTATAAGTCTCTATCACAGTTCTTAACCATTCCTTATCACTCGCCAGAGAAAATGTATAAATTCTATCTATATCATAGATCATACTCTGAAATTTGAATTTAATTCTATAAAAAGAAAAAAGTTAACATTTATCATAGTAATTCGATATTTGGTAATGGAATGATTGTACACATTCAGCGATAATATCTGCATTTACATTATTCACTAGCATAGTCTTCTACCAGCAATGCAAGTTATGTGCTATAAATATGATATGCATTTAAGAAGGTGACTCGTGCTTTTCCGTTTTCGTATTGCTAGAGATTGATGTCTTGAATATATGACTTTCGCGTATATAGAGTGAAAATCAACAAGTTTACATAACTGGTAAATGTTTGCTATGTCAGACTTGCAGTGTACGCTGTCATTAAGATATTGAAATACTTCGATACGAAATTAAAAAAAATATATATATGAATATTTGTCCGATATCTTTATTTTTTTTTCTTTTATTTTTTAAATGTCAAATGTACAATATTTACAATTGTTAAATGATTACAAAATTACATTGGAAAATTCTTTGGTTAATATATTCTGTATATTACTTGCATAACAAATATTCAAGAACCATTTCAAATAATTAAATTTACCTTTAATTAAACATAAAGTTTCCCATTCAGTCAAGTTCTGTGTACGACTAGTCCATACACAATATAGATAATTACAAATAAGCAGAACTGCAGTGTTCTCATCTCTTCTACTTCTTCCTTTAATATCTAACATTAATAATTTTAGCCAGTTATTATCTTGTACTGAACACATCAAATTAAATTTACTTTTAAACCAATGAAAAATATTTTTTATTCTTATACAAAAATAGAATATATGCATTGTATATTCAGGTTCACCACAAAAGTCACAATTTCCATTATTCTTAATTCCTAACATTTCTAAATGTTTATTTGTGGGTAATTTTTCATGTAAATATTTAAATATAAATTCTCTCTCCCTTAAACCAACCACTGGATGATTAACATTTTTCCATATATTACTCCACTGTAGCAAAGGATAATCTTTCTCTACTAATGGCTGTGACTTAACAAATATAACAGAATATATGTCTTTGCTTTTTATATGAGGAAATTTAGCATGTTTACACATTTTTCTTATGTTTTCCACTACACCAGAGTAAAACATGGGACATATATATGATACATCTGGATACTTATTTGTGTTTACTAAATAGCTTAGTCTTATGCTACAATAATAAATATTTAATAGTCTTCCTTCCAAAGTTTCTTTAAGGCTAGTAGCTGTAAGAATTGCAGCAGCTTTATTAAAAACAGCTACTATACCAAGACCCCCTTCACTTTTAGGCAAAAGCAAGGTAGCTCTACGGATGGGATGATAGCTTCCCCTCCAAAGATACCTGAATATTAAAACATTTACTTTTTGTGCAAATCTCTTGCTTAATGGAAGTGTATGGGCTACATACCATACTTTCGATAATAAAATACAATTCACAATTATTGCCTTCTGAAAAATTGTAAGATACCTTTGGGCAAGCATACTGATCCGTTTCTCTAGTTTTTCTATTATTATATTCCAATTCATTTCCATAGTCATCTTTTCGTCTTCACAATAAGAAATTCCCAATATCTTTAGATTATATTCTGTTTTGAGCCAACGAAGAGGCCAGTCATTTTTACCATGCCATTTCCCTATCCCAGTTATACTACTTTTATCTCTATTTAAAAGGGCACCACTTGCTTTTTCAAATAAATGTATTTCCTTAAAAACCTCAACTATAGATTCCTCTGTTGATACAAACACAGATGAATCATCTGCAAATCCTTGCATGCAAATTTTCCATCCATTTGGAAGCTGTGGTGATATTATTCTAATATTATTCTTAATACCTAAAAAGAGAGGTTCTTGGTAAATTACATATAACATCATTGACAGTGGACATCCTTGTCTCACAGATCTCATAATTGGAAAAACATCACTCAACATTCCATTAATACTCAACCGACTGCAACAATCTTTATATAACATTTTCATCCAACTAATATACAAATCTGGAATTCCTAACTTATTCATAATTTTAAACAAAAAATCGTGGTGAACAGTATCAAATGCTTTATTCCAATCTAACTTCATAATGGCCATTGCATAATTATTTTTATAAGTATAATGAATAATGTCTCTAATATTATTATTGCAGTGCACTATTGATCTACCTTTAACACTGCAAAACTGTTCAACAGAGATCAATTTATTCATTACCGTCTTTAATCTGTTGGCCAAAAACTTAGCAATGATTTTATAGTCTACATTCAAGAGTGAAATTGGTCTCCATCCACTCAGTGTTTGATCTTCACTTCCCTTACTCAATAATATTATTATGCCCTCATTTTGTAAGTTCGAAAGTTCCTGTCTGTCCAATATATGTTTTATCACTTCAAAAAAATCATTTCTAATTATTTTCCAAAATTCTTTGTAAAATTCTGATGGTAATCCATCTATTCCTGGCGCTTTCCCTGTACCCATATCTTTAATCACATTCCCTAATTCTAACATACTAATATTACCAATTAAATCGTTACGGTCAATATCATTTAATTTATTACAACATAAATCCAGTAACATATCTTGTAACTGACAGTCACCTTCCACCTTATCATACAAGTTCCCATAAAAATCTTTAGCATGAGTTAAAATTGCTTTAGTATTATTCCATATCTGTCCATTGACGCCTTTTATATTCTGCATTATCTTATTATTTCTATTGACTTTCTCTTTCTTTAATAAATATGGAGACATTTTCTCTCCTTCAATTTTATCTTTCATTCTAGCCCTTATTTTCACTCCTTCACATATTTCATTCTGAATCCTTTCTATTTTATTTTTCACTGAATGTATTATATCAAAGTCTATAATTCCTACATTAGCCTTTTGGTATAATTCTTTTAACCTACATTGTAGTAAGTTTATCAGCCCATATTTTTCTGCTAAGATTTTTTTTGACATTTTAACAAAAAAACTTTTAATTTTCTCCTTGCAATAAATCCACCACTTGATCAAGTTATTAAACTTATACTGCTCTCCTTTTAAGAACTGCCATAGTACGCTAAAATTTTCTTTTACATCCTCTCTATTTAGAATGCTGACATTTAATTTCCACGTACCTTTACCTTTATTAGTTGACAAAAAGTTGATACTAGTAATTACCATACAATGATCTGAAAATGCTATAGGTACTGTTTTACATGAATTTATATGATTAAACAGACTTTTAACATATATTCTATCAATACGGGATGCATAATTTGTCTTAATATATGTATAATCTGTTACATAATTGATACTTGCAGCATCTCTAAAACCAGTCCCTTTAAGTAATTCACAAAATTTTTTTGATATTACAGTTTTATCCAAAGAACTAACATCTTTTACATGAGTTACACTATTAAAATCCCCTGCAAAAATTGTGTCATCTATATTTAGTCTTAAATAATATAATAATCTATCAAAAAAATCTTCTCTCTCTCTTTTCTTATTCGAGCCCGATGGGGCATAAACATTAAGTAAATGAATTTCCTTACCACCAGTTTTTATCTTTAAGCTTAGTATTCTACCTTCATAGTCCATCTCTTGTTTTATAACAGTTATAGGAGACAATCGTTTACTGATCAATATTGCAACACCTCCTTTTAAATAAGTAGTTGGATTTATAAATACTTCATAATATTGCTCTATATGATATAATGAATTTCCTGCCTTAATGTTATGTTCTTGCAACATTATTATGTCTAGTTTATAAAGATTAGCAAGAGAAATTAATTTTAATTCTTTCCTATCGTCATTCAAACCATTGATATTTAGCGTACAAACAGTCAGAGCCATGAAAAAAAAAATATATAAAAGAGAATATAATGTGATAAAAAAAGAAACATTACCTTGCCAATTTTCGTTTCTTAACATTACTAATTTCCAACTTCTTATTCTTTTTTATTTTGAGTTTACCTCCTTTTTTTACTTTAACAAACCACTGTTCTTCCTTACACTCCTCACTTATCGACATTCCTTCAGAAAATGTTTCTTCACCGGTTTCAGTGCTTGACGATTCGCCATCTTTATCCGTTGTTTCTTTATTTATTTCCGTTATCTCATTATCTTCAAGTATGTCTTCTTTTATAACCTTATCTAGGGCATTACACACTTCTTTGTCCTCTTCATTTACGCTTAATTGAGAAAAAGTTCCTTGATCCATATCTTTATCTGCAGTCCTATGCACTTCCACCGTTGTTACACCTGTTTCCAATGGTACATCCTCTTTCCTCTTGTTAAGAGATTGATCATCATTTGGGAATGGTTCCTCTTGACTGCTACTAATGTGTGTCCTTTCCTCTTCATTTTCATCTGTGCATTCACTTTCATCTGTACATATTCCACTGGCTAATTGTATTTCTTGTACTAGCGGCTCCTTTGTTTTTTGTTTGTTATCTCCATCCTTTGTTTCATTGTCTGCTCTTCCCTCCTCTAAATTCCCTGTAGAGTTATCTTTATTAGCATTTACCTCTTGAATGGTGTGTCCAGTCCTCTTATTTTCCTCTACGTCTTGTGCACTATTCTTTTTCCTTTGAATATCAGGAAAATCTGTAGTATTATATATATTTATCCTGTCATCTAATTCAAAGTAACAATCAGCGGCCATGTGATTCTCCCTGCCACATTTAAAGCAAGTTTTCTGCTGTCCATTATAGTAGAATACGATATTATGACCGTGAATATTTAATGAGGAGGGTACACTCCTCTTCAATTCCATCCTAGCTGTTCGTATACCATTTAGAAGTCCCTCAGCCTTTCCGTATGCAAACCGGTTTAATCTGATTCCATAAACTTTTCCATAATTCTCAAGAATTCTCTCCAAAATTGCATTATCCATATCAAATGGTGCATAGCGAATGGATATATAAGTATATTGTCTACTAAAATTAATGATTTTTACCGTTTTGCCATTACCAACATCGACATCTTTCTCATCGTACTGATCACAAAAAGCTTGAAAGATGTACGATTTACTAGATTTTAAGACATACTTTGCCTTGCTTATCTGCTGAAATCCAACTATATCATCATGCTTAATTTTCAATACTTCAAAAATTACATTGCACACTGCGCTATAATCAGGGCTAAATGAAAAAAAGAGCCCTATGGAGTCCTGTCTCCTAATAGGCGGAGAAAAAGAACTCATCTTACATCAGGCTGTTTACGACGCAAGAATAGTCCTCGGGCATGTTCTCTTTTCGCCCATACCCCAAGGGTACCGCCCACAAAAGATTATGCTTATAAATCTAAGACTGTGCACTATATACAAACACTTATAAGCACAAATCAATCACTGTCACATTAAGCCTAATGTCTCAAAAAATAAAGTTCCAAAACGTTCTATTTCACTGAAATAACGAAGAAATATACCAATATCTTTATTAGAGTACAATAGCAAGCCATCTCCGAACTGGCAGATGGGGCAACTGGGTGATTTGTATCTGCTTCATAGACGTTAAAGACCCCTAAGACACAGCTTCGATTCTCCAGACTTAAGTGAACTTAAGACTAGAGTAATAGGAGTTCCTTAAGTTAAAAAGCCTTTAAGCCGAGGTATCATGCACCGTCTACCAATCTGTAAGTTATAACCATACCCCAATAATAATAATAATAATAATAATAATAATAATAATAATAATAATAATAACAACACTGTAATTGGGATATTTTTCCTAACCTTTGTAGTGTCCATACTGTGCCCCTCCTTAAAGTTTATTATTATTTCAGGCAGTAAGGATTAAGGAGATCCATAGTCTATGCAATGTAGGTAGCATATGATAAAGCATAAGAAACGGCAGTACAGTTGTCAACCCAGTTAAAATAAAAGAGGATTACTGTCACAACTGCATCAAAAGAGATACATTAGGAATAGGAAAAGTAGTAATAAAGTAAAGTAAAAATACAAAATATGATAATGACAATATTCCTCAAGTAGTAATGATTACTGTACTTGCTTGTAATGTACAGTAGTATATGTTGTAGAAAAGGCAGAATAAAGGACAATATAATCTTGAGAGTCAGAGTTTGATATTTAAGGATTTCATTCCTACATGATCATTTAAAGGGTTAATAAGCATTGTGTTGAATGATGTGCTGAACCCTCAGTGATATGTTTTGCTTTTTCTTGGTTGGAAGGTGAATTTTATGTTATGGAAAGGTAGTAAATTGTCATAATTCATAAAGCATTATTAGAAAAATCTGTGGGTAGTTTACAGTTTAGCGGGCCTTGCTGCTCAACGACCTCATCCCTCCACTTAGGTAAGTAGTTCGACTGTAGGTTAGGTAAGTATTTTTAGTAAGATGGGGGGTCCCAGGGGGCTTCGAGGTTAGGTAAGTATTTTTAGTTAGGATAGTAAAAATATTGTTTTGTATGCCTATTGTCGCTAATTTTGTTGTGTGTTCATCCACCAATTCTCTAGTTAGAGCCTATCGCTATCTATTGGTAGGTTTTAAACATTGGTATGGCCCGCTAAGCTGTAGGTGTTCCAAATCTGTTAATTGATAGAGTTGAATATCAACTTTCCCAAAAAGTTTAGAGTTAAAAGAAACAAAAGAATTGAGATATTTTAAAAGAAATACCTGTAACTAGTAAAAAAAAACTTTTGTGCAGATCATAGTGGACCATTTAGAATGCTTAAACTAAATATGTCACTTTGATATTAGAATAGAAAAAATATTAAGAAGAATAGGATCCTAAGATATACTGAATCAGCAACTTGAGTAAAATCAATCCGAAAAAGGTTGTCTGGGACTATTATCGTAGATAAGAAAACAAATACGTCTAGGTGAAGGTTCTCACCTTCAGTATCAGTCAAATTATTCTTTCACCGTAGGTTTAGTGGTCCTTTGTACATATTCTAGGAAATTTTGTAAATTCCAGAGAGTATGTGTGAGTGATTGCGTTGGGAACACCTATCATTTATTGACTGTTGAATTGTGATTACATGTTTTGATTCATATGAGCTAATTGGCCTTATTTGCTCTGATTTGTAGTACTGTAGCTTTTTGCATCAGATATTTTGTTAAAATTTTCATATCTTTCTTCACATTAGTTTTCCAAGTTAATTTCACTGAAATGTCGTTTCTAGTAATAATCATATTCACACTCCGATACCAAAGTCAAAGTAACTAGTCATCTGTAAATAAAGTGTTGATATTATGTTAAGAAAACATTTTAGAAAGGCAAAAGGTCCCTGGTAAATTTCTGCAAATTAAGAGTTAATATTATGATAAAAGAGCATTTTATAGGCAATATTTCGGGGGAACAGCAGCTTTTTATGTAATGCTTATAGTGGTATTAGTGTTTTTTTTCTATATTTATGTGATATTGTTATTTTTTTGTTATATACTGTACTTACAAAATATACACATACAACCTATTGAGAAGAGAATCAGTGCCCAGAGAAGAGGTCAGTCTTATAAGATACAAATCCAGTACGGACATCCTTTTGTTTATGGCGTACTTTCCCAGTTAATTTAGCACATGCTAGCAATAATTCTGTACTGTATTATCAAGTAGTCCCAATGAAGATATTCTCTACTAACTACCACAGATATTGTAACTTAGGTAGTACCAGTGTGTGAAACTATCTTTATTATATCAAGGTGTAAGGGGTGCATTCACTTTCCTATTCCTATTTTTAGAATTTAGTAGACACCCACACACATTTTGTCTACCTTTGTGTGTAGCATGGATGATTTATATTTCATCTCTCCTTCATTAGTATACAGTATTACAAATCAGTATATCGGCTAAATATTTTCATATTAGTGCTACTGAGAGAAAATAATTGATAGATATTCCATTATATTGCAGAGTTACAGCATACTGCTTTACAAGTTTAGTAGGAAAATTTTTTTTTCATTATTTGTTCATATGAGATTATTTTGCTTCAGTATCATGTGCTTGTTGCTCTGGTTCACTCTGTCGGGTAGTAATTTTCTTAGATATACATAATCAGACTTTGTTCTAGAACATTATAGAGATATACTGTATAGTACAGTAATTCCTCTGTTTTCTGGGAATATAACCCTGAATATTAATAAAAAAGTGAAAATACTGAATAATTGGGAAAAATTTCTGCAAGACCTGTCCGCTGTATACCTGTGCTACCTGTCAACAAAATGCATATGATTTTATATGCCATGCTTTACTTTTAAAGACACTTTGGCACGTACAAATGTTGATGTAGTTGATAATCCCTTATAACTATAAGTAATGGTTTTACAAAAGCATTCTGTTGCTGATGCGATATGTAGATGATGATGTATCACCAGCTTAACATTTGGGTGCTGCTTGAAGTTGTAGGCGATTCTTGTTCCTGAACTGGTTTGAAATACCGAGTCAGGGTGATTTACTTGGATTTTCTAGATCTCTGTAATTTGTCTCTTTACATGGGGATGCACCTTTCTTGTCCAAGCTGTCCAGTTCTTCATTGGTGAGCTCGGATGTACAGTATGTTACATTTTTTGCAGCATTCTATTGAAACCTTTACCACAATATCTATGCACCACGTCAGTGCTAGCTCTCCCATTGTTTTTTGACATGCTGGCTGACACCAAAACCTCTTCATCGATACTCTGGCCAAACCTTCTTGCAACATTGTTATTGTTACTTGGAAACGTTTTCTTCAGGCTTCTTCATCACAGTTAATAATGTGGTAAATTGTTGATGAATCCCTAAATTTCATTATTATGCTGAGAGTTCCAGTGTATAATATCCTTTGAAACCCTCAATTATTTCATGATCCATGGGTCAGATCACAGGAGTGGTCTTTGGCATAAATATAAAGGACTCATATTTATGAGCGAATTTTCAATCTCTTCTCAAACTTTAATCATTGCATTGTACAATATTGGACTATTCTAAATATGGGTTTTGTTATGAAATTATTGGTGTGCACTTGGGTTAAAGCAATTGCTAAACAAATCTCAGAATGTTTGGGATGTCATCCAGGCTTTTATATTCCTCTTTCAGTGCACTTGCTAGTGGTTCATTTTTTTTTTCATTTTAAAGCATGAGGATTTTGTAATTGAAGTCCCTTACAGCATGTGTGCATAATAAAAAGTTAAAATAGTCTTAAAAGAGTTTTAAGCCATATGCTCTAATGAATTTCTTGATGTACAGTATTAGTTTTTTAAACAGTCTGTTTGTAAAATCTGCCTGTATCAGAAGTATTAAACTTTTGCTCATGTACTTACTCTCTCTTCTTAATTATTGCTCTTTCCATATAATTTTCCCTATTGCTAGCAATATGCCTGGATATTATTATTATTGCTAATGGCCTTAGCGCTTCAGATATTTTGATCAATACTTGCTTCACTGTGACGCATGTAGTCGTTGTACTCTTTATGAGAAGGAGGTTGCTACATTGCTTGGGTAAACTCTCATCCCAGTCAATCTGTACTTACAGCACATGGTCATCATGGCTGCTTATGATCGGAAATGGAGAAAAAATTTAGCTTGAGTGAGTCCATGAATATAGAAAACACAATCAAGGATTGACTTGATATAGCATTTTAAGCTTCAAAGTGCAATCTGTCATTTCTGAAAGTGGCATGCATAACCACTAATATCTCAGCGGACACTATGCCTACTCTAATGGAAACGGCAGGCTAATTGTGGAATCATCTGCACTATCAAGTCAGGCACAAGAATGGCAGACGTTTGCCTATATTTAGTTATATGCTATAATGACAAAAGCAAGCCACATAGAAATATATGAAGTAGTCACATTTCAAACTACTCAACTTATAAGCTATGTAGAACAAATTGTTTCATATATTTCTCTTTCGTGGATGTTGTAGAGCTGAAATTTTGTGTTTGGCAATAGGCGCCCAGACACTTAATCCTAAGGTATACAAAGAGTGGAAACATTAGCAAATAAAACCACGAAAGTATTAAAAATAAACTTAGTATTGCTACAGTTCATTAACCTAGAGCATAATAGTTGATTCGCTGTCCCCTGTCAGGATTATGAAAATGCCCAGTTCATATTGTAGTATCATGTGTTCAAGTAAGCAGGCATAATTAACTCTTTTTATACGGTAGTACTGAAATGCCCCAAATGAAAGACATTTGACGTTTCCTGATAAAGCTAATGAAATGCCCAGCTTCATCTGAATAGACGAAATGTCAACAATAATTTATAATATGCTTATGTCTTAATCATATTAGTAGAAGGAATAGGATTCAGCTTGCAGTTGGTTGCTTGCAAGAGTGACATCATTAGATCCAGGAATCCTGATTCCAATAACCTCTTGAACATCAAATGGGCAAGGATACATCTCTTTGCATGTTCCTGCTCCACCGTAGATACTTGCACTCTCGCGATGCCATGTCTGATTTGAGTTCCTGCAGAATAGATATAAAATTAGAAAAACAACAGAAATGCAGGAGGAAAATCTGTTGTAATACATTTGATATACTGTACTTTAAATGTTCTTTCAAAAACTACCATAACAACTGCACGTGAAAGATGCATACATTATAATTTTACTCTTGGCTATGATTTTCCAGTTACCAGTTGAAGCAATATACAGTACAAATAAACACTGATAATCAATGCCAACAAACCTAAACCAAGATGCAATGAGCCTTTCCGTGAAATATTCATGGTCCTTGTTTGCCCAGGCATCCACGTCACATACGAACTGAAGAGGACAATCAAACAGGAAAGTTGATATCTCAGCCTGTAAAAGTAAATTTAATAATGACCTTCTGAAGGCTTGTACTGAAAAGCATAAAAATGAATTAAAAGATAGATATAGAATTTTACTTATAATGCAGTATCCCAACTCTTCCTTCAAGTTTTAAGTTAAGGTAAGTCTAACTCCCTCATCCTCTCCTTGTAACTGAGATTGAATGTCTCTGTCACCAGTTTCGTAGCATGTCTTTGAACTTTTTCCAATTTTATTATGTGCTTTTTCAAGTGCAGATTCCAAAGGTTGTCGCATATTCAAGCTTTGGCCTTACATAAGTATTTCTGAATATATATATATATATATATATATATATATATATATATATATATATATATATATATATATATATATATATATATATATATATATATATATATATATATATATTTTGTCCCCGTATAACATCGTTCCATATAACGTCGTTTCGATTTTACATTGGAGGCCAATAAATAATTAATAAATTAATAATAAATTAGTTTTTCAACCTACATGGATGGTGTGGTAAATTCATACTGCGCGCCTATATAGTTTGCGAGCGCGGCAGATGAATACACAGCTATCAGCACAGCTGTATTCATATTTATCAAGTTAATGGCTCTATTTATTTACTTGTTTATGCATTTTGGTATACTGAAGAATTATATTGGATTTAAAACAAAAATACAAAATACATAGCCTTAAATACGATATTATTCGAAATACAAATGAATACACAGCTAACAGCTCGGCTATTCTTATTTATCAAGTTAATGGCTTTATTTATTTATTTGTTTACCGATTTTGTTATATTGAAGAATTATTCATTGAATTAAAAAAAATACCTTACACATAGCCATAAATACGATATTATATGAAATATACATTAATACACCGCTTGCAGCACATAGTGAATGACTTCGTAGCTTTGAGGACACAATTAATTCTGTGACCAAGAACATAACTGCCCTGAGTAAGGAGCTCAATTTGGAGGTGGAGACTGATGATATAAAAGAGCTGCTGGACTCGCATGGTGAGGAGTTATCTGCCAAGGACCTCATTCAAATGAAGAAGCAGTCACTGAAAAGGAGGAAGAACTACCAATCCCAGAGCCCAAGAGATTCACAACCAAGGAATTGGTAGAAACGTTTGCCCTGGCAGAGGAATTGTTAGCGAAGCTCGAGGCTTAGGACCCCAACATTGAGAGGTACACTAGGGTCGAGAGAGCGATCAATGATGCCCTGCGGTGTTACAAGAAAATCTGGGAGGAGAAATAGAGGTTAGCCGTACACGCTCGCCCCGACAAATTCTTTGTGGAAGTAGATCCCCCACCAACAGATCCTATACCCTCTATCTCAGGTGCCTCTACCTCTATAGACTCACCTGCCCCAGTATCTCTAGCATCTGGTTTATGTTCTTTTGCCTCTCCAGACTCGCCTGTCCCAGTCTCCTCAGCAACTGCCTCTCCAGCTTCCTCCTTATAAGCCTGTCTCTCCCTCCCTTTGCAAGCCGACCACACGAGTAAAGGAAATTATTGTACTTAACAGTTTTGTATTATTGTAGTGTAATATTATTATGTTTATATGTGTAGTTTTACTATATAGTATCTTACAATGAGAACTTAGAGTACAGTATTTTTTTCTATAGATTATGTACTGAATGTTCATTGGTTACTGCAGACTCACCTGGTCCAGTTTCCTCATCATGTGCCTCTCCAGATTCCTCCTAATAAACCTGTCTCTCCCTCCCTATGCAAGCCAACCACACGAGTAAAAGAATAAGCAATGAAGTACCTATTGTACTTTACAGCTTTGTATTATTGCAGTGTACTTTAATATTTTTAGTAAGTTTTACTGTACAGTATCTTACAATGAGAACTTATATTCAGTATTATTTTTCTATAGATTATGTACTGAATGTTCTTTTGCTTCCCCAGATTCATCTGCCCCAGTCTCCTCAGCATGTCCCTCTCCAGCTTCCTCCTAATAAGCCTGTCTCTCCCTCCCTTTGCAAGCCAACCACATGAGTAAAAGTAAGCAATAAAGTACATATTGTACTGTGCAGTTTTGTATTATTGTAGGTTAATATTTTTATGTTTATAAGTGTAGTTTTACTATGCAGTATCTTTCAATGAGAACTGATAGTACAGTACAGAATTATTTTTATATAGATTATGTACTGAATGTTCTTTTGCTTCTCCAGACTCAACTACTTCAGTCTCCTCAGCATGTGCCTCTCCAGCTTTCTCCTAATAAGCTTCTCTCTCCATCCCGATGCAAGCCAACCACACAAGTAAAAGTAAGCAATAAAGTACCAATTTTACTGTACAGTTTTGTATTGTTATAGTATACTTTAATATTTTAATGTAATTTATTTTGCCTCTCTAGACTCACCTGCCCCAGTCTCCTCAGCATGTGCCTCTCCAACTTCCTCCTAATTAGCCTGTCTCTCCCTCCCTATTCAAGCCAACTACACGAGTAAAGGTAAGGAATACAGTTTTGTATTATTGTAGTGTTCTTTAATATTGTTATATTTAGTATTGTACTGTTCATGTAGTGTAGTTTTACTACAGTATATCTTGCAATGAGAACTTAGATTATTTATATATATTAATGTACTATATGTTCTCTTGCCTCTTTGGACTCACCTGCCCCAGTCTCCTCAGACCTAGGTTCGAATTATAGGTGTGTTCTGACTTAAGTTGAAATCCTCTTTAAGTCAGCTGTCAGGAACGGAACCGTGACATAAAGTGGGGACCCCTGTATATGAAGGCCATCTTCTCATTTGCTAATAAATTATATGTAGTATTTAATATACCATTTCCATAGGCAAACCTGCCAATATGTTTACCCCTAGATCTCTCTCTTTCTCTGTTTCTTGAAGTTCTGCACCCGCTGTTGAGTGCCCTAACTTTGTCCTTCTTGCATTCGTGCCAATTCTCTTTACCTTACATTTTGAAGTATCGAATTTCATTAGCCA
This sequence comes from Halocaridina rubra, assembly GCA_037179515.1. Classification (NCBI taxonomy): domain Eukaryota; kingdom Metazoa; phylum Arthropoda; class Malacostraca; order Decapoda; family Atyidae; genus Halocaridina; species Halocaridina rubra. The sequence continues at coordinate 68,947 of JAXCGZ010009857.1, forward strand.
CTTCTTTGGCTTCTCATCCACACTGTTTAGGTCTTCCTGAAATTCTCTACCATTGCTCTCATCTTTTACTCTTTTCACAATCTATGCATAATCTGCTAACATATTTTAAAATGCAGTTGCAGACTCCAGTAGGTCATTTACATATACAAGGAACAAAAGCAGCCCTAAAACTGATCCCTGTGGAACCCAGTACTAACCTTTCTCCCATCAGACACTTGACTGTCTTACTCCAACCTTCTGTTCCCTTCCTTCTCCACAAGTTTATATCTACTCCAAAACATTTCCACCTTTTCTTGCCATTACTTGCTACTTCTTAATAAGTTTCTCATGTGGAATTGTATCAAATGCCTTCTAGAAATCTAAGAGTATGCAATCTACCCAGCCTTCTCTTTCTTGTAAGATCTGGTTTACTTCATCATAAAATTCTAATATGTTTGTTACTATAGATCTGCCTTCTCTGAAGTGATGTTGTCTCACTGACAAAAAGTTGAAAGACTCCATGTGGAGAGAGGTGCGTTATCTTAGTATTTTCTCCATAACTTTGCAATATACGCCTGCATCAACACTGAATATTCTTTTATATTCATTACACATCTCTCATTATCCCTTCACATCTGACAATTCCCATCACTCCCCATATATGTTTCTCTTTGTTTTCTTATTTCTTCTTGCCCAGGCCAAATGAAGGCAATTTTCTTTGCCTGTCCTGGAGTCACATAAATAAAAAAAAAAACTAGTATTCTGGTTAAGGAAACAGGCCCATACTATCCCCTTTTTGAAGATAGGTACCACGTTCGCTTGTTTCCAATTTCTTGGAATCTCCTCAGATTCCAGAGACTTTTTAAGACCATTCACTGTGCTACCGAATATGGTTTAGCACTCTTGTTAAGTACGTAAGGGGATACGTCATCAGGCTCCATAGCATTATGGGCATCTAATTCCATCAACGCTTTGCATACCTCTGTAGATAAAAATATGTTCTCTAAAACCGACCCATGATCTCTTATCTCTGCAGTTAGAATGTGTTTGTATTCCATTACCTTAAAAATTGCTTTAAATGTATCTATTTTTCCATTCTAAGGTAATTCCTATTGATTAGAAGTAACATCTAACAAAGAAGATATATAGATATTTTTCATGCATGTTTAATCTAGCTGACCAATATATATATATATATATATATATATATATATATATATATATATATATATATATATATATATATATATATATATATATATATATATATATATATTTTATTATTATTATTTTTTTAATTATTTTTTTTACACACAATTACACACTTTTTTTATGATTGTGACACCAGGACGGGCCAAATAAATCTACCCTCATCGGGCCTGGGCACGAAGAAAACATAGTGAGATACAGAGATGGGAGTATTGTGACTTGTCAGATGTAAAGGGATAATTAAACATGCATAACGAATATCCAAAAACCTTAACTGAAGGAAGACTTGACATCCAACTGTCCTGGACATTCTTATAAGTCCACAAGACCCTTCAGCTGTAGTATCGCAACGGGCGACTGGTGCATTTTTTTTTTCAAAGTTATAGAAATATCAGATAATATA
>JAXCGZ010009858.1:17500-22500 GCA_037179515.1 Halocaridina rubra
CAATACAGTTAGTTTTGATACTTGAAACACACCAACATATGCTCACAAAGTCATGTCAGGGTTTAAGGTCTGAAGACTGTCTAGTACAGCAGGTTCATTAATAGTCTAAATGATAGATTCTGAGGGAGAGAGACACCAGCATGGCATTTTCTCTTCATATACTTGCATAAGAAACAATTTGTATGTTGCGATTTAGATTAATGATTAATCTATATCTAAATGATCTTACACTATTTAAAACATTTTACATGTTGTGAACTTCATTTTGGGTATTAGCTAATGATCTTTTAAATGTTTATTTACTTATTGCCAGATACAACTCCTCTCCTTGACAATACCCTTTCGAGAGAATGAGGAGAGAGTAATGGTCTCTTTGTGTTGGTTTCAAGACTTGTCAACACAACAGATTTGTGTAGTATATCCCATTAGCGATGTTGAGTTATAAGTACTAATATATCTACCAGAGCACAGCCTTTAATAAGGGGAACTAATCAATCCCTAGTCGTCTTGTTTAACGAGAAATAAAACTGAAAATAAATGAAGGATTAAATTTGCTTTGTAGATAGACTAAGAACCTTCGTTCATACTTAGCTCTCTCTAAATATGTAGATACATTTAGAGTCTCAACTCACAAGTTTGCTTCCGTCCTTTGCATATAATGTATAATGGATTAAAAGAGTGGCCGAATTATTGTTAAATTTAAATTTCATTCCAAATGAGTATTCATTAACGAGGTGTTTGTCATACAAGATCAATAAACAGTTCAACAGTTTTAGTCAGTTTTACCGGTGATATTGCATTATTTTTTTTTACTTTCATATTGAGGGATATATTGCCCTTATCAAACAAATGTTAGTGAAGTTAATGTTCCATACCATTTTCAAACCTGAAAACACAAAAAAGTCTCTCTTCTCTGCTACTTCTTACTAAATAACAATGCCAAAAATAAAAATAAAAATAAAAAAAATTAAATACAAAATGTATATATACACACACATACTCATATATATATATATATATATATATATATATATATATATATATATATATATATATATATATATATATATATATATATATATATATATATATATATATATATGGGTGTATATATATATATATATATATATATATATATATATATATATATATATATATATATATATATATATATATATATATATATATATATATATATATATATATATATATATATATATATATATATATATATATATATATATATATATATATATATATATATATATATATATATATATATATATATATATATATATATATATATATATATATATATATATATATATATATATATATATATATATATATATATATATATATATATATATATATATATATATATATATATATATATATATATATATATATATATATATATATATATATATATATATATATATATATATATATATATATATATATAAATATATATATATATATATATATATATATATATATATATATATATATATATATATATATATATATATATATATATATATATATATATATATATATAAATATATGTATATATTCATATATATATATATATATATATATATATATATATATATATATATATATATATATATATATATATATATATATATATATATATATATATATATATATATATATATATATATATATATATATATATATATATATATATATATATATATATATATATATATATATATATATATATATATATATATATATATATATATATATATATATATATATATATATATATATATATATATATATATATATATATATATATATATATATATATATATATATATATATATATATATATATATATATATATATATATATATATATATATATATATATATATATATATATATATATATATATATATATATATATATATATATATATATATATATATATATATATATATATATATATATATATATATATATATATATATATATATATATATATATATATATATATATATATATATATATATATATATATATATATATATATATATATATATATATATATATATATATATATATATATATATATATATATATATATATATATATATATATATATATATATATATATATATATATATATATATATATATATATATATATATATATATATATATATATATATATATATATATATATATATATATATATATATATATATATATATATATATATATATATATATATATATATATATATATATATATATATATATATATATATATATATATATATATATATATATATATATATATATATATATATATATATATATATATATATATATATATATATATATATATATATATATATATATATATATATATATATATATATATATATATATATATATATATATATATATATATATATATATATATATATATATATATATATATATATATATATATATATATATATATATATATATATATATATATATATATATATATATATATATATATATATATATATATATATATATATATATATATATATATATATATATATATATATATATATATATATATATATATATATATATATATATATATATAAATATATATATATATATATATATATATATATATATATATATATATATATATATATATATATATATATATATATATATATATATATATATATATATATATATATATATATATATGCACTTACATATGGATATCTGTCCATTATATTGGCAGAGCATGTTAAAGTTCGGCAAGTTTCCTTTAAGTTTGACTTTTCTATTCCCTCCAGTTACCGATCAATTGCCCAAACATAGGAAGTCGCAAAAGTATTCAAAGCTTTCCTCAATTATCACATCTTGAAAGTTCTTTAATAAAATTCTCTTATTTCTGATCAACACCACGTTTCAACAAGGCAAGATCCACTGATGATCTCTTGTCTTATACTCATGTATGGTCATCTTCTCTGAAGAACTATGGGAATCCTTCATCGTCGCCCTTGATTACCCCAAGGTTTTTGACAGAGTGTGGAGCGAGTCTTTCTTAGTCAAACTTCCTTCTATAGTCTTTACCCCTTTTTTCTGTTCTCTGATTTCCAGCTTTCATTCTAAATATTTTATGTACGTAATCAGTGAAGATGCAGCAAGTACCTCATTCTCAATTACCTTTTGTTTTCTAATCTCTCACTTATTCTGTTCATTCTCTTCATTAATGATCTTTTCCAGTCCCCACTTTCCTCTCTTCTTCAAGCCTTTCCCGACAATCCTACCCTTCTTTTTTACTTTGCCTTCCCTTCATGATCTACTCTGCTATTCAAAATCACTTTTCCATTATTCTTTCTTCAACTCCCATCTCCGATATTCTGAAAGTACCTGAATGGGGCACCAAATGTGTACTTAAATATGATGTTTCCAATTCACAGGGCCTGGCTATTACAATATCTTCTTTTGTTTCAGATAGCCCTTACGAAAACTATGAAATTTATCTTCTTAATTGTTTTAACGTATTAGTACATCAGATTGCCTAAAGTTGAGTGCAAGAAATTTGGACTTTTTTTCGCTTTCTATAATGCTTCACCCTTCTCAGTTGTTAAAATGTATAGAGGCCTTTTCCGTCCCTGTTTAGAAATACTGCTGTATCATGGATATATATTCATCTCCTTGATAGGGTTCATTCTGAGGCTGTTAGACTCATTAATGAAACTCTTCTCTTACTCTTAATCTGGGTTCTCTTTTTCGTCGTCGGAGAGTATCATCTCCTCTTCTTTTCTGTCGGTACTATATTCATTGCTGCTCTGATGAGTTAGAGAGTTGTTGACCTTCCATGGTGTTGAGGCAGTGTAATTCACGAAAAAGAGGAAGATTACACAGGACTCTGTGAAGATTTGTAACTTGCAGATTGGTCGGTGCAGTGTCTGCTTCTTTCCTCCACCTCTAGACTTTGAAACTCTCTTCCTCCTTCTGTGTACTTAAACTCATATAACCTTTCTGCCTTCAAAAGTTAGTCTATCATCATCTCAAGACCTAATCTACTTTCACTAATCTGACTATTGATGCAACCTTTCCTTCTTTTATTGCTCATCACTTTTACTTCAGTCTTGTCCATAAAATGCTATTTTTTTTCTTCATATCACTGGCAGTGGCCCACGAGGGCAATATTATTTGCCTGTCCTGGTGTCACACTCTCATAGAAAATATTATATACTGCAATGTATGTGTTAACTTTCACTAATACATTCGTATCTCTTCAAAAACATAGTAATATCACTCTAGCTATACATTTTCATATAACGAACTTTGAAATACTAGATGGCCTACAATTATCTAATGAGAGGGTATGAGGGAATGAGGGGTGAAATAATTTTTATTTTCTGCAGTTACAGAACTAGAATAACGGTATGCTTTTCAGTAACACACCACACAAATATTCACTCACTACGCCAAGTTAAGCAAAGCATTAGCTGATTTCAGTATTTATATATTGTTTTGCATAGTGCTAATAATCTTACTTAATGACACTGCGATTTCGTCATTTCTTCTTCAATCCGGGACTATGACATTATGAATGGTTCAAGGCAGGTCACCCAAGTCGAGTAATTCGCCTTTCACTAAGCAATTGTGACAATGACCAATTTTTTTTCTCTCTCTCTCTCTCTCTCTCTCTCTCTCTCTCTCTCTCTCTCTCTCTCTCTCTCTCTCTCTCTCTCTCTCTCTCTCTCTCTCTCTCTCTCTCTCTACATTTCAACTCAAAATAATACTAAAAATATGTTAAAATGTTAATAATTATAGCATATTTCTACTACTACTACTACTACTACTACTACTACTACTACTACTACTACTACTACTACTACTACTACTACTACTACTTTATTATTGAAATGCACGCCTCCCTAGTTCCAGAAGGTTTTTAATAAGGTAATATATCTGTAACGTGTTATGAGTTTGAAATA
>JAXCGZ010009858.1:27500-42500 GCA_037179515.1 Halocaridina rubra
CTATATGAACATGTGGGTTCTTTAGTTACCAAGGACCTTTCGACCAGAAAGGGATGGAGATATCATTTGCTCACTCACGCAGACATCCCATGCAAAATTTGAATTAGCAACTGTAAAGTTGGAATCCTATACTGTTCATTAGAAGCCTGAATTTTCAACATGTTATTCAACATTCTCTAGTTGAAGCTTTAACTGATTATTTTACTAACATTTCAGACAGTTAGAATAATTATATTTATATGCTTACTCTTATTCACACCCCATGCACTATGACTTTTATATAGGAAACAAAGATTAAGTTTTGTCGTCTATAGATTTCTTTATATAATATATAGCATATCAGCATGCTTCACGTTAACCGAATGCGATATATTAATTTTGTGTTAGCACGTTTACATTATTATTACACGAACCACTGGGCCAGACAAGCCACTCAGGTTTGGTGCGGATCTTAAGCACAGATTAATAGGGAGGGTTGTGGCAGAAAATGCATCCCACGTAAAGCCTTTTCCATACTACTGTGCAGAGAAATTATCTAAGAATCATGCCGGATCAGTCGAGGCCTGGATTAACAACGACCACTGGCCATCAGGGTGCCGGTACAAGTTAGGCTACTGCTAAACATAGGAGGAAGTGGAGGGGTGGGAGATGCATCCACATGCGGGTGGAGAGGAGGAGGGCGGGTACGTGGAGGTGAGAATTGGTGCCCTGAATGTTGGTACTAAGACCGGGAGAGGTAGAGAATTAGCTAATATGATGCAGATAAGAAAAAGGAAATATTCTGTATGTTCAAGAGACGAAGTGGGAGGGGAGCAAGGGTTAGGAGCATAGCAGTGAGGCATAAATTGTTCTGCCTTGTTGTGAATAAAAGAATAAATGGTGTAGGGATAATTCTGAAGGAAATATAAACTAAGAATTGATTACAGGTGAAGAGAGTTTTCGAGACAGTGAAGATTGAAAAGTTGGAAATTGAAGGGATAATGGTAAATGTCAACAGTGCATATGCACCAAAAACAGTTTGAGATGGAGGATAAAGATTTTCTCTGGAATGAGATACATGAATGGTGAAGAATGTACCAAGGAATGAAAGAGTATTTATTAGAGCAGAATTCAGTGGGCACGTTGAGTAAGGGAACAGAAGTGATGAGGTGATTGGTAGGTACGGTATAGGGAATATGAATATGGAATGGCTGATGGTGATGGACTTTGCAAAAGAGATAAAAAAGGCAGTGGTGAATACATATTTTAGGAAGGAGGAGGAGCACAGGGTGATATAAAAGTAGAGGAAGGAGCACTCAGTTGGATTATCTGGAGCGCAGGAGTTCCAACCTAAGAGAGATTGGGGAGTGTAAGGGGTCGTAGGGGAGACTGTAGCCAGGCCACATCAGATGGGGATCTTTGGGATGACCCTGAGGATGAAAAAAAAGGAGAGGTAATGGTTGAAACAAGGATCAAATGGTGGAAATTGAGGGATGAAGAATATTGTATGAAATACAGAGGCGAGACTGACAGGTAATTTGTAGTTGTGAAGAGCGGTTTGACGATTGGGCAACTACTGCAGAAGTTGTGAGAAAACCAGCTAGGAAAGTTTTGGGTGTGATATCTGTAAAGAGAAAGGACAATAAATATACTTGGTGGTGGAATGAAAAGGCCCAGGAAAGTATGATGAAAAAAGAGAATCACAAAGAAAAAAAGATTTTGGGTAGCCATGGTGATGAATAAAGTAGCCAGGAGTATAAGGAGATGTGGGGCAAGAAGAAGAGAGATTTGGCAAAGCCTTAAGAAAAGATGCTTGAGATGTCGGCCACATATAAAAGAAAAAACACCTCGTAGCCATTATCCAGAAAAAGAGACAGAGTGGGAAAGATGTGCATTAGGTTAGGCTGATTAAAGACAGTAATGGAATATACTAGAGAATGTGTTGAGAAGATAGAAGGGCTATTTTGAGGAGCTAATGAACGAAGAAAATGAGAGAGAGAGATGGCTGGATGCTGTGAAATTAGCGGTTAAGGAAGTGCAGTGGATCAGTGAGGAGGAAGTCAAAGCAGCGATAAAGAGAATGAAGAGAGGAAAAGCAGTTGGTCTAGATGATATTCTTGTGGAGACATGGAGATGCCTGGGAGAAATAGCAATGGTGTTTCTAGTAAGGTTGCTTAGTGTGATCATGGGTGGTGAGAAGATACCCGAGGAGTGGAGAAAAAGTATTATGTTGCCAGTTTTCAAGAACAAGGGAGATGTCCAGAAGTGCTGCAGTTACAGGGGTGTAAAAATTATTAGCTATAGAATGTGGTTACGAAAAAGGTTAATAGAAGCTAGGCTGAGAAGATGTGAGATTTTGTGAGCAGCAATATTGTTTTATGCCAGGAAGGAGCATTAAGGATGCAATTTTTGCAATGGGAATGCTTATGAATCGTATAGAGAAAGCAAGACAGAATTGCAGTGTGCAATTGTGAATATAGAGAAAGCCCAAGACAGGGTGTTGGGAGAGGAGTTGTGGTATTGTATGATATTGTCGGGAGTAGCGGAAAAGTATATGAAGGTGGAACAAGATATGATTGAGAACAGTGTGACAGTTGTTTGGTGTGCAGAAACCTTTATGGATTGGTTCAAAGTGAGGGTGGGATTGCATCAAGGATGAGCTTGTAAAATTGGAAGTATGCACTAGAGAGAAGGGTAATGAAAGTCAGCTGGAGCAAGACAAAGTGCGTAAGTGTAAACGAGAGAAAGAGCTGTGGAATGGTGATGTTGCAAGGCATAGATAATAATAATAATAATAATAAGACTTTATTTCCAACGTACATTGGGTATTCAAATAAGATGCATATATATTCCAGATAGACATCTGTGGTGTACGATATAGACATACTAAAACAAACAAATCATAAAGATGGGTGTACTATTAAAATTTACAAGTAAAATCTTCCTCTAAGAGTAACTTCTTAAGATTATATTTAAAAGTATACACTGAACCAGCATTTTTTAGTTCTCTGGGAAGCTGATTATATAAATGAGGTCCACGAATGTTTATATCTCTTGAGCCAATATCAGTTTTAGACCTTCGTACTAATAAATCTTCCCCTTGACGGGTAGTTAACCCGGTAACTGAGCTTACTGTAGAAAAATTATACAAGCAATCAGGAAGATTGTTTCTTAGTATATTAAAAACAAAGGTACATATATCAAAAACATATTTATCTCTAATCTTTATCCATTCTAGATTTTTTAAAACAGGAGAGATGTGCTCGTATTTTCTTACATTGCCAACAGCCACTCGTGCTGCAAAGTTTTGTAACTTTTGTATTCTTTGTAATTGAGTCTTATTTGTACATCCCCAAACTTTGAGACAGTAATTAATTAAACTCATAGCTAAGGACTGGACAATTATTATACGAGTTGATGTTTCAAATGAGTCTTTTACCCTATTTAGATATATTAGAGTACCCATTACTCTTTTATGAATTTCATCTATATGCATTTCAAAATTCATGTAACGGTCAAAATAGACACCTAGGTTCACCGAGTTCATTGGCTTAATGATATTACCGTTAAAATTTATATGAAGATTGTCATCAACTTCTGATAATAATTGTCTGGATCCGATAAGAATAGATTGGGTTTTAGTTTCATTAAGTAACAGACCATTTTTTAGAAAGTAACGTTTAGCCATATACAAAATTTCTTCTGCTCTACGAATAATATTTTCTAAATCATTAATTTCTCCTTCAATTAAGATTTGAGTATTGTCAGCATATTGAATGACATAACAGTTAGGTAAATATTTTACTAGATCGTTTACATATATTAGAAAAAGTATAGGTCCTAGGATCGATCCCTGAGGGACCCCAAACAATACCTTCTTGCCACTTGAAACTACATCTTTTATTCTGACTGACTGGTAGCGGTTTTTTAAATAGTTCTCGAACCAGCTTGGGTCAATGTTCATTTTTTTGCATTTTTCTAATAAGATGGTATGGTGTACACTATCAAAAGCTTTAGAAAGATCGAGTAGTAGTAGCAATGATATTTTCTTATTATCTATATTTTTGTATATTTCATCTGATATTTTCAATAAGGCAGTTTCAGTTGATTATTTTGGCCTGAAACCGTGTTGACTTTTTGCAATAAGTTTATTTTTTTCAAGAAACTCACTTAACTGATTTGCAACAATCTTTTCAAGTATCTTTGATAAAATTGGTAGTAAAGAGATTGGTCTATAGTTAGAGACGTCGTCAGGATTTCCATTTTTAAAACCAGGAATTACATGGGGATTTTTACATAAATCTGGGTAAATATTGGTAGATTAACTTAAATATATCAGGTCAACTGTTCAAAGAAACAAAGTGTGCAGACCGGCTGGATGGATGGTGAAGAGTGACAAGATATATCGGTAATAAATGGGTACTTGCAAGAGTAAAACATAAATCTCACAAGAGACTAGAAAGACTCGTTATGTTGTATTGCTTAGAAATAGTCCAAGTCACTAAATGACATTAGGCAGAGCTAGAGGTAGCGATGATGATGACGCGTGTTTCTCTGAGCATAATGAGAATGAACAGGGTAAAGAATTAGTATAGTAGAGGGACAGCAGATGTAGGAACTTTTGGGGACATGGTGGGCAAGACGAGACTAAGATGGTCTGGGCATTTTCTGAGGAGGGATGAGGACTTTATTGGAAAAACGGTGCTGAGGATGTAGTCATTAGAAAGAAGAGGGAGAGGTAAGAAAAAAAGAATATATATGAATGTGATAAGGGAGGATAAGAAAGTCTGTGGTGTGATAAAGGAGGACCCAGGGGAAAGGTCAATATAGAAATGATTGAGCCTCTATAGCAGCCCTTGAAAGTAGAAGAGGAAAGATTTAATGATGATGTGTGCATTAATATTATCAATAGTATTATATGTGTTATTATAATTATCATCATTAATATTGTAATTTTTACTATTATTATTATTATTATTATTATTATTATTATTATTATTATTATTATTGACAATATTGTTGTTATTATTAATATTATTATTATTGTTATTATTATTATTATTATTTTTATTATTATTATTAGTAGTAGTAGTAATAGTAGTAGTAGTAGTAGTAGTAGTAGTAGTAGTAGTAGTAGTAGTAGTAGTAGTATTAATATTATTATTATTATTATCATTATTATTATTGATACTATTGTTGTTATTATTAATATTATTGTTATAATTATTATTATTATTATTATTATTATTATTATTATTATTATTATTATTATTATTATTATTACTATTATTATTATTATTATTAATATTATTATTATTATTATTATTATTATTATTATTATTATTATTATTATTATTATTATTATTATTGCTTTTGCCGCAACTACTACTGCTGATGTTGTTGTTGTTCGTTTTAATGTTTTGTTGTTGTGGTTATTATTGTTGCGACTATTGGTATTGTTGTTGTTGCGGTTATTGTTGTCGTTGTTGTTATTGTTGCTTTGTAGTGACAGAAATCTATCCAAATAAGGTGTCGAGTGACATGTATCTTATTCCAACTTTTTTTTTATCCAACTTCACAGTTTCTTCACTTTATCTTTAATATTTATTGGGGGGGGTCTGCATCTGATATTTTTTTCATTCTTCATCATCTTTCTCTCTCTACTTCTCATTCTCTCTTTCCCCGATGTTTTGAGAAACAATAATGCGGCCTCCTTGTTAGGTTAAACTTGACTAAATAGACCGTAGGTATGGGACTGAGAATTCCTCCTCTTTAATTTTGGGAAGAGTATTGGATGCGAATGTACTAAGAGGAACTAGTGGTGGGATATCTGATCATTATTTACTGGAAAGTAGAGTGAGAGTGGGAGAAGAGTGGAGAAAGAGGAGAAGTGAGAGAGGAAGAGAGGTGCTAAAAGTGAATGAATTGTATAAGAAAGAGAAATACTGTGAGTATAAGGCCACTGTGAGAAATGTGTCGAATGTAGTGTGCAGATAAAGTGGAGCAGGGAGAAAAGGAAGAATGGGGCTGTTTTAAGGAGGAAATTATGAAGTGTGCTGATGCAATGTGCGAAATGAGAGTAACGAGTGGAAGTAAAAGGAAAGGTAGTGAACAGTGGAATGAGCAGGTGATTGCAGTAGTGGCTGAAAAGAAGTTGGCTTATGAGGTATGGTTGCAGGTAGATAGTGTAAAGACGTATGAAAGGTGTTGTGCAAAGAGGAGGTTAGCGAAGTACGTGGTGAGGGAGGCAAAAAGAGAAGCTGATGTAAGGTGGGGCAGATACTTGTTGGAGAATTTTGAAAGGACAAAAAGATGATGTGGAAGGAAGTGAAAAGAGTGAAGAAAGGTGAGTGTGGTAAGGAGGAGAGGGTGAAAGGAGCAGATGGGCATTTGCTAGTACATGAAATTAAGGTGAGAGAGAGAGAGAGATGAGCTGAATATTTGAGAACCTGCTAAATAAGGAAAATGATAGAGTGGAAGAGATTGTGGCTGTGGAAAACGGATGGAGAATGTCAATGTTAGGTGATGGGAATGACCGAGATATAACAAAAGAGGAGGTACATTTGGCATTGAGAAGAATGAAAGCTGGTAAAGCAACAGAGATAGATGTGTGTCAAGCTTAATGCTTATCAAAAGGTGGGGAGGTATTAGTAGAATGGATAGTTGCAGGAAAGGGAGTGTCCCAGTTGATTGGAGGCGTGCATGTGTAGTTCCAATTTTTAAAGAGAAATAAGATAAGTATGAGTGTAGTAGTTTTAGAGGAATTAGTTTTTTGAGTGTAGTGGTAAGGTATATGGAAGAGTGTTAATCGAGAAAATTAGGAAAGGTGCTTAGAGATTGACTGGGAAAGAACAGTGTTTGTTCAGGAGTGGAAGAGGATGTGTGGATTAGGTGTTTGTGGTAAGACAGGTGTGTGAGAAATTCTTAGAGAAAGGTAGGGACACTTTTGGGGTTTCTATGGACCTAGAGAAACCGTATGACAGAGTAGATAGAGAGAGGTTGTGAAGTGTGTTGCGATTGTATGGAATAAGTGGAAGTTTATTGAATGCAATGAAGAGTTTTTACATGAATAGTGGACCATGTGTGAGAGTTGGTAATAGTTTGAGTGAATGGTTTAGGGTGCATGCAGGGTTACATCAGGGTTGTGTAATGTCCCCATGGTTGTTCAATGTATATATGGATGGAGTGGTATAGAAAGTAAATGAAAGAGTATTAGGCAGAGGCTTGAAACTAGTGGGTGTGGATGTAAGTTTGTGTAAATTGAATCAGTTGCTATTTGCTGATGATACTGTACTGGTTTCTGATACTGGGAATGAACTGAATCTTTTGGTGACTAAGATTATTTGTGTGTCTGAAAGAAGGTTGTTGCTGGTGAATATTGGTAAAAATGAAGGTATGAGATGCACGAGGAGTGTTGATGTTGGCAGATTGAATGTAGGAGTGATAGGGAGTTGCTTGAAGAAGTTGAGAGATTTAAGTATCTGGGGTCGCATGTATCAAGGAGTGGACGAGTGGATGTACAGGTAAATCACTTAGTGAAGGAAGTAAGTAAATGTCTAGGTAGGTTGAAGAGTGGAATGAGAAGTAGATATTTTGGAATGAATGCAAAGAGAAGGATATATGAAGTTGTGATTATGCCGACTGCATTGTATGTAGCCGAAACTTGTAATGCAAAAGAGGATAAAAGGAACAAGTTGAATGAAATAGAGATTAGGTGTTTGAGAAGTGTGACTGATGCATCTAGAATAGATAGAGTAAGAAATGAGGATATCAGGCAGAGAACGGGAGTTGGAATGAAAATGTTAGATAGGCTAGATCAGAGAGCTATGAGTTGGTTTAGACACATGGAAAGGATGAGCGATAAATGAATAGTAAAGTGAGTGTGGAGTGCAGAGGTAATTGGAGTTAGGTAAGGAGGGTGCATGGTGTGAAAAGAGCACTGATTGCACGTGGAATATCAGCGGAATAGGTAAGAGTGCGTGCAAGAGATAAGAGTGAGTGGAGAAAGAGTGTGCATACATGACTCATGCCAAAGGGATTTTTCACACCTGCTAGCTCAGAGAACTGTGATGGACGGGTGTGAGGGGAGTTGCCATTTAATGAAGCGGCGTAGATAAACCAGTTGCGGTTGTCGGGACTCGCTTTAGAATATCAATGACCCATTGTGATTGGATGACCCAAGCAGGGTGGAGGGAGGGGGAGACGTGGCAACCCTTTATCACCAATCACCAAGGAGCTGAGAGGAGTGGTAAAGGTATGTGTGGATCTTGGTGAATGCGTGTTTCTTGGCTCAGACACCCCCCTTACAATGGGGGATGAGGCATGAGTATATGAATGTATGCATGAATATATATATATATATATATATATATATATATATATATATATATATATATATATATATATATATATATATATATATATATATATATATATATATATATATATATATATATATATATATATATATATATATATATATATATATATATATATATATATATATATATATATATATATATATATATATATATATATATATATATATATATATATATAAATGTGTGTGTGTGTGTGTGATTACCAAATTGTGATTACCTAATTGTGTTTACGGGAAAGAGCCCAAAGCTCGTATCTTCCCGTCTCCTGATCAGTTCCATTTTAGACTTAGTGATACTTATCGTACCTGTCCTTAAAACTATGGATTGAGATAGCATTAACTACCTCCTCGCTTAGCGAATTCCAATTATCAACTACTCTTACACTGAAAAAGTATTTCCTACATCCTGCAAAGAAGTTTTCTTACCAAGCTTCAAACTATGACCTCTAGTTCTAGAGCCAGCCATATCGAAATATCGATCCCTATCCACTCTATCATAACCATGAAGGAATTTAAAGACTGTCACCATATCACCCCTTACTCTTCTAGCTTCGAGTGATGGCAAGTCTAATTCCCTCAGCCTCTCATCATAACCGAGATTGCGTATTTCTGGCACCAGTTTCGTGGCATGTCTTTGAACTTTTTCAAGCTTAGCTATGTGCTTTTTCAAGTGCGGATTCCAAAAGGGGGCTGCATATTCGAGTTTTGGCCTCACATAGGTTACATAAATATTTCTGAACATTTCCTTGTACATGTGCCTGAAGGCTACCCTTACATTTGATAAGAATGCATATGCTGCCCTTACTACGCCATTTATATGTATTTCTGGAGACAAATCTGCCAGTATGTTTACTCATAGATCTCTCTCATTTTCTGTCTCTTGAAGTTGTACTCCAGCCACCGAGTAGTCAAGCTTGGGCCTTCTTGCACTTGTACCCATTCTCATTACCTTACATTTTGAGGTATTGAATTTCATTAGCCACTTTTCTGACCACTCATGCAGATTATTTAGATCCTCCTAAAGTTCTCTACCATTGTTCTCGTTTTTTACTTTCTTCACAATCTTTGCATCATCTGCAAACATATTCATGAATGAATTTACAGACTCTGGTAGGTCATTTACATATACAAGGAACAAAAGTGGCCCTAAAACTGAACCCTGTGGAACTCCACTACTAACTCTTCTCCATTCAGGCACTGAGTGTCTTACTCTAACCCTATGTTCCCTTCCTTCTAAGTAAGTTTTTATCCATTCCAAGACATTTCCACCTATTCTAGCCATTGATTGCAGCTTCCTAATAAGTCTCCCATGTGGAACAGTGTCAAACGCTTTCTGGAAGTCTAGGAATATGCAATCTGCCCAGCCCTCTCTTTCCTGTAAGATTTGGCTTACCTCATCATAAAATTCTAATAAGTTTGTTACTGTTGATCTACCTTCTCTGAAGCCATGTTGCCTCACTGACAAAAAGTTGAAGGATTCCAAGTGAAGAGAGATATGTTTCCTTAGTAGTTTCTCCATAACTTTGCAAACTATGCTGGTCAAGGAAACTGGTCTATAGTTCAGAGCCGTATCCCTCCTTCCCTTTTTGAAGATAGGTATCACATTTGCTTGTTTCCAGCATCTTGGAATCTCCCCCGACTCCAGTGACTCCTTAAATATGATACTTAGTGCCACTGATATTGTGTTTGCGCATTTTTTAAGCACATGAGGGGATATGTCATCAGGACCTGTAGCTTTATGAACATCTAAATCCATCAGCGCTTTGCATACCTCTGTGGCTGTAAGGTTGATGTTCTCTAATACCGGCCCTTGAGCTTCTATCACTGCAATCTGAGGGGGTGGGGTATTTTCTACTGTAAATACTGACTGAAACTCCTTGTTCAATTCTTTGCAGATCTCTTCGTCCGTCTCAGTGATGCTTCCATCCGCTCTCTTTAGCCTTAAAACCTGTTCTTTTACCTTCAGTTTTCCTCTGATAAAGCTGTGGAAAAGCTTGGGATTTTCTTTAGCCTTCCTGGTGATGTCCCTCTAATAATCTCTCTCTGCCTCTCTCCTTTTACTTAGGTAGTCATTTCTTGCTCTTGTGTGTGTGTGTGTGTGTGTGTGTGTGCGTGTGCGTGCGTGCGTGCGTGCGTGCGTGCGTGCGTATATATATATATATATATATATATATATATATATATATATATATATATATATATATATATATATATATATATATATATATATATATATATATATATATATATATATATATATATATATATATATATATATACATACATACATACATACATACACACACACACACACACACACACACACACACACACACACACACACACACACACACACACACACACACACACACACACACACACACATATATATATATATGAAAGGTTTTTGTAACTTCCTTTGAGGCAAGTTACAAACGGTTTTGCTAATGGCATCCAGGAATTACAAAAATAGGGTTCAACTACGAAGGAAAGCTGATGTAAAGTTCAATATGCTAAGAATCATATATATAAGAAAAAATATAGATATTAAATGAAATGTCTGCAAAGGACACAATATCCCTTTAACGGGCACAATAAGAAATAATGATGTCAAAGAGAAACGCTCTAGTATGTTGAAGAAGAATTTTTTCTAAGAACTTTTTACCTTGAACATTTTTCAAAATGGGGGGTGTAGACCCCCAAAACAAAGTATCCTCTATCTGAATGCTATGTATGTTCAGAGAATGTCTTTTCAAGAAATTATGGTTAATTTCTAAAGCAATCAATGGTGCTTTTTTAAGTTTTCTGTTTAAATATTGCATGCTTTATTTTTAGCATGTTTTATTTTATATTTATGCCATTTTTTTTTTTTTTATTTGAGATATTATTATTTTACCTATTTCAAGAATATATGTTTTTATTAAAAAATTTGCTATTTTATACAACCTTCCCTCAATTGAAATTGAATATATGTAAAAATAAAGCATAATCAAATAAAGAAATGAGAATGTAACTTTTTTTACCTTTATTATACAAAATACGAAATGCAAAACAAAATACAAAATTCAAAATAGCAAAAATGTCAAAGAGTAACATTGTTGAGCACTGCTTGCATGTCTGCCTCATGAAGGTGAAGATGGGAACATGTCTATTGAGGGTATTACCCCTGACTGACTGTGGCACTGTTGGTGATCTCTGACCTGTAACTGGGAGGGTCACTTTGCAAACAACCTCCGGAGCAGGAGAGGCATATTTCTCATGCAGTCTGCAGTACCTGGAGATGGAGAGACGAAAATTCTTCATGGGCATGGGTTTATCTGAAAGTTCAGAGACATCTCTTTTATACAACAGCCATGCATTAGCAATGCAGACATCCAGGCAGTACCCAAAGATCTTTAGTGGCCGGCATCTTGAACGAAGTGGAGTTTTGTACAGATGAAAGAGCACCCTCATGTCAGTGGCCCAGTAATCTTCAATGCAAGGCAAGTGGACCACATCCATGTAGATGGGGATGCCAAGGAACACAATCATTTCCGATTGGTCTGTCGTGAAGGTCGTCCTGTTGTCACTTTGCCTTGCATAAAGGTTCGACTGATAGACAAGGTGGTCCATGAGTTCCATGTCAAACATCTTTGCGAACTACCAGAACGGGTAATTGATAATGGGCATTACTGCGTGTTCAAACGGCTTTAGAGGAGAGTTACTTATGTCCTCCTTCACCCAATTCCTTTCAACTGTGACACCCCCAGCGTCAGTGCCAACCTCCTCCTCTAGTTCCTACCCCTCCTCCTCTTCTGCTACTTCTGCTGTTGGGTTGAAACTTCGATGCTTAGAAACAGCAAAAACAAAGAAAAACAACTGTCAATTTCGTTAAGAGACACAGAAATACAAAACACACTCACACCATCTCTCTCTCTCTCTCTCTCTCTCTCTCTCTCTCTGATGAAACACAGAAATACAAAACACACTCTCTCTCTCTCTCTCTCTCTCTGCAACAGAACATCAAGTGTCCTTTTTAAAGGGTCGCATAGCTCCTATGAACGGTTTGAACTGGGTACTCCTCAGGGGAATGTGCTAAGTCCTTTTCTATTCAATATCCATATGCATCGTCTACTCTCCCTCCTTCCTGTCATCCCCGGTACTACAGTTACCTGCTATGCGGACGACATATGCATCCACACGACCTCAACTCACGACCTTCAGCACATGCTCCATGATTTTTACGTGTCTGCTACCTCCTGTGGCCTTATTATCTCCCCAGAAAAAAGCAGAATTTTTACTTCACGCAACTGCAGAGCACTGCCCGCATTCGCCATGGGTGGTAATGTCATCCCTCACTGCACACAGTACACGTATTTAGGTGCACCAGTCCGGATCACCCCAGCTATGCCTGCACGTCAACGAATTCATCCCTTTGTGAAGAGCCTTCTTGACCGTCTGGAGCCCCGCTTTGCACCTGTCAAGTGGCTTGCCAACAATGCTGCAGGAGTCTCCATCCCAGTGGCGAGGACCCTCTACATCCTACTACTTCGGTCAGTGGTTGACTATCTGTCTCCTGCCTTATGTCAACTTCCTAGACCAGCTCTCGAGCCACTTGAAAAGTTCCAGAATCGAGTCATGAGATTTATCTTGGGATGTTCTCTCTCTACCCGTATTGTGAGTATGCAGTTGGAGCTCAACTTGCCCCCTCTTGTGGAGAGGATTTATGCCAATGTGTCCTATTTTACTGTTAAGTGTCTTCACTACCCCTTTCTTGCTCCGTACTTCTCTGCTGTCATGAGGACATCCCTGGATCCAGACGCACCCAGGCTCCCACTTCGAGCAGGAGGTCATAACCTTATCAGGGTGGTGAGTGACATTCTCCGTGGCCTTGACATCGACCTGCCAGTGCAGGCGGCTGTCCCAGATTTACCACCCTGGCGTATCCCCCTCCCCGCTGTCACATATACACCGACCTCGAAGGATGTCTATCCCCCCTTGCAGAGACAGTTAGCTCTGGAGACTATCGCTGATGTATCCACGTCTGTCCCTGCAGCGCACCACGTCTATGTTGATGGTTCTGTGCAAGCAGATGGGAGGGCGGCATGTGCTGTGTTTTCCCCCACCATGGAGCCGCCTGTGCCGGCTGATTCATGGATTGGCCGTAGACTACCCACCTCGTCAAGCTCCACCTACTGTGAACTGAATGCCATCTTGGATGCCGTGACTCTCCTTGTTCGACGACGAGTGAATGGGGTAATAATTTGTGACTCCCAATCGGCCCTACAAGCCCTATCCTCGCCAAGACCTATCTGTGGTCGTGCTGTGGGAGATATACTATGTCGCCTCGCGGCCGCTCGGGATGCTTCTCTTGTTGTGTCATTTGTTTGGACTCCATCCCACATTGGGCTGACTGGCAACGACACAGCGGATCGTCTTGCCAAGGCGGCCTGTATGCTGGATGGGCATGCTGTGGACGCTGAGCCCTCCCTCCGATGCCTACGTAACATCATCTACTCAGCTGGGTTTGCCATGACGGTCCAGCGCAGGGACACAGAGAGGGCCAACAGTGTGTCCATACAGCACCATGATCACTTTCTTCACAGTCGCTACAAGTATCGCAGACGCGGGTTAATGGTGCGGAAAAACAATGTAGTTAGTGCTCAGCTCAGAATGGGGTATCGGCCTTTATGGCAGGTCTCTCAGACTCTAGATATGCCACAGTACACCTCCTGTAAACTATGCGACCATCCTAATGCTAACACTCTTGACCACTATTGTCTTCAGTGCCCCACAGTGAGAGATGTTTTACCACGAGGTCAGAACTTAATACAGATCTGCTCATTTTTACTTAATGATGACAACCTTGATGTTATTCTTGCTCGTTATCCTCACTTTGGTGGCCATTAATTATATTGAATTGTACATATATTTTCTGTATGTTGCTGTATAATTCTGTTTGTGCATTCTGCGTTTCTCTGAGCTTTACTTTTGCATATAATGTACTCTGTGCTGCCATACTGTGAGTTGTGTGTTAGTATGCAGCAATGTTTTATCAATATGTACACCTCCCTGTAAACCATGTTCAACTCTTGGTTTTGTATCCATTTGAAGCATTATTTGTATGAACTCATGTAATGTCTGACGCCTTGGCGCAATAAATTAATAAAATAAAATAATCTCTCTCTCTCTCTGTCTCTCTCTCTCTCTCTCTCTCAGATATATACATATATATATATATATATATATATATATATATATATATATATATATATATATATATATATATATATATATATATATATATATATATATATATATATATATATATATATATATATATATATATATATATATATATATATATATATATATATATATATATATATATATATATATATATATATATATATATATATATATATATATATATATAATGAAGAGCAATAAGATTTCCTGCAAATAAAAAAAAGAAAAGCAACATGAGCATTAGTGCCACAAATTAAATTACTATTTACCTCTTTGTTTCTTCCTACGAGGTGATAGAATTTCCTCCTCATCACAGGTATCATCAGCTAGGGCAGCTTCGACGAACTGCTTATAATCAGGATCATTGTCCACATCATCAGCATCAATTTCGATGTCTGCAGGATTGTCTTCAT
>JAXCGZ010009858.1:52500-57500 GCA_037179515.1 Halocaridina rubra
TGGAATGGATGGTGTGAGAGCGGAGATGTTGAAAGAAGGGGGTGTGACTGCATTGGAATGGTTAGTGAGAGTGTTTAATAAATGCTTTATGTTGTCATTGGTGCCAGTGGATTGGGTGATTGCCTGTATAGTGCCCCTATACAAAGGTAAGGGAGATATGTATGAATGCAGTAATTTTAGGGGTATAAGTTTGTTGAGTGAGGTAGGAAAAGTGTATGGTAGGATACTGGTTAATAGGATTAGGGATAAGACAGAATATGTTATCGCGGAAGTGCAGAGTGGTTTTAGGATAGGTAGAGGTTGTATAGATCAGATTTTTATAGTTAGGCAGTTATGTGAGAAATATTTAGCAAAGGGTAAGGATGCGTATTTTTCATTTTTGGATCTGGAGAAAGCATATGATAGAGTTGATAGAGAGGCTATGTGGAATGTGTTGAGATTATATGGAATCAATGGTAAATTGTTGCATGTAGTGAAGAGTTTGTATGAGGGTAGTAGAGCTTGTTTTAGGGTAGGGAATGAAGTGAGTGAGTGGTTTCCAGTGAGTGTGGGACTGAGACAGGGATGTGTGATGTCACCATGGCTGTTCAATTTGTATATTGATGGAGTTGTAAGAGAGGTGAATGAGCGAGTGCGTGGTCGAGGTTTGAGAATGGTAGATGGGGATGATAACGAGTGGGAGCTGAATCAGTTGCTGTTTGCAGATGATACTGTGGTGGTGGCAGATTCAGAGGAAAAGCTGTGTCAGTTAGTGTCAGAATTTGGAATGGTGTGTGAGAGAAGGAAGCTGCGAGTGAATGTGGGAAAGAGAAAGGTTATGAGGTGTACAAGAAATGAGGATGGCGCTGGATTGAATGTTATGTTGAATAGAGAGACACTTGAGGAGGTTAATCAGTTTAAGTATTTAGGCTCGGTTATAGCTGCAAATGGTGGAGTGGAAGCAGATGTGTGTCACAGAGTTCATGAAAGATGTAAAGTGTTGGGCGCATTGAAAGGAGTGATGAAGAATAGAGGGTTGGAAATGAATGTTAAGAAAGTTTTGTATGAGAAAGTGGTTGTGCCAACTGTGATGTCTGGATCAGAGTTATGGGGTATGAAAGTAAGTGAGAGACGGAAACTAAATGTGTTTGAGATGAAATGCCTGAGGAGTATGATTGGTGTATCTCGATTGGATAGGGTTAGGAATGAAGTGGTGAGAGCAAGAACGGGTGTGAGGAGAGAAATTGCAGCCAGAGTAGATATGAATGTTCTGAGATGGTTTGGCCATGTGGAAAGGATGGATGATGAAAGGCTGCTGAAAAAGGTGATGAATACGAGAGTTGATGGGAGAAATGCTAGAGGGAGGCCTAGGTTTGGATGGATGGATGGAGTAAGGAGAGCCCTGAATGCTAGGAGGATGGATGTGAGGGAAGTAAGCGAGCGTGCTAGGAATAGGAATGAGTGGCAAGCGATTGTGACGCGGCTCTGATGGGCATCTGCTGTTACCACGGGGCTGCATCTTACAGAGATAGCCCTGTGGTAGGGGCAGTATTAGGAGCTGGCAGTTGTGAAGCGACACAGGTTGTGGAAGAGCCGGGAGGATGGGCTGTGGCACTCCAGCAGTGCCATCTGAACGGTCGCTAGCTCCCTCGTCATTGCCCATAGAGCAAAGTAATCCCCCTATTTGTTTTCCTTTCTTGATGTCGGCTACCCCCCAATTAAAGGGGGAAAACAGCCAAGGTATATGTATGTGTATGTATTATTATTGCTATTATTATTATTATTATTATTATTATTATTATTATTATTATTATTATTATTATTATTATTATTATTATTATTATTATTAATATTATTATTATATTATTATTATTATTATTATTAGTTATTTAATTTTTTTTTATATGTGCCCTTTGGTGGCAGGCACAACATCAAAGAATAGCATCAACGTATTCCTTACGTGTCGTAAGGGGCAACTAAAGTGGACGGGGCAAGGGGATAGGGAATCCCCTCTTTTTAATAACCTCTCTCGAGACGTCAATGAAGAATGGGGATAGAGGGGAGAGTAACCCCTCCCCAAACTCTAGTTTTGGGGTGTCTAAATGTGCTTGGTTGTAGTACGATGGAGAGCAAAAGATGTGAGATTGGATATATGCTTGGTAGGAGGAGGATGTATTGGCATTTTATAAGACGAAGATGAAAGGAAAAGGAGAAGTAGCATTTGGTGTGGTAACAGGTAGGGTGTCTGGGGTTGAAAGAGGGAGAGCGAGAGATGTTGTGGCATTATTGCTGAGTGAATGGATGGTAAATAAGGTAGTGGAATGGAAAAATGTGTCATCAGAGATGTGAGTGGGTGAGAGTTAGGATGGGTAAGGAATGTTGGACATTTGTTAGTTTGTATGGGCCAGGATGTGAGAGAAGTGAGGAAGAGCGGGATGGATTCTGGAATGAGCTAAATAGGTGTGTGGATTGTCTGATTAGAAGGAATTATGTAGTTTTGTTGGGTGACTTGAATGCCAGAGTGGGTGATGGAGAGGTAGAAGGCATTGTAGGAAAGTATGGGTTACCAGCTGGGAATGAGAGTGGCGAGAGACTGTTAGATATGTGTGTGGAGCAAGAGTTGGTGATAGGTAATAGTTTTTTCAAGAAGAAGTTAATAAATTAGTATACATGGTTGAGAGTGGCAAATGGAAGAATGAAAGAAAGAGCATTGATGGATTATGTGTTGGAAGCAAAGAGCATGATTGGTAGAGTGAAAGATGTGCATGCATTTAGGAGTGAGGCAGCTGGGATGTCTGAGCATTTTTTGATTGAGGCAAAAGTGGTAATAGCAAAGAGTGGGGAAATAGAGTGAGGGAATGTAGAGGGGATATGGTGATGGTGGAATAGTTGAAAAAGCCAGAGAAGAGACAGGAATATTAGGACAGGTTGAAAGTGGCATATGACAGGGTGAAAGAATGAGATGTTGGAGAGTTAGAGGAGGAATGAGGTTGATAAGAGGTTTTGTGGGACATGCAAGTGATGTATGGGGAAAGAGGTTTGTTGGAGGTGGCATGAGGAGGGGCAGCGAATGGTGGAATGAAGGGGTGAAAATGAAGGTGGAAGAGAAAAAGATGGCTTTTGAGGAATGGCTGCAGTGTAGCAGTAGGGAGAAGTATGAAAGAAATTGGGAGAATAATGTGGAAACCAGGCGGAAGGTAGAGTAAGAGAAAAGGTTGGCAAATGTTAGGTGTGGACAGGATTTTAGTAGGTCATATGAGGAGAATAAAATGAAGTTTTGGAAAGAACTGAAAAGAGTAAGGAAGGGTGGATCGAGGATGGAGGAGACAGTGAAAGATGTGAATGGAGAGATGTTAAGAGGGTGTGATGTAAGGAAAAGATGGACAGAATATATTGACTGCTTGCTGAATGTTGAGGAAGATAGAGAGGCAGCTATAGTGGCAGTGGGGGTGTTCAAGTGCCAGTAATGGGTGATGAAAATGAGAGAGATGTTACAAGAGAGGGCACTGGATGAAACAAAAGCAGTTAAAGCACCTGGAATTCATGGTGTGATAGCGGAGATATTGAAAGAAGGGGGTGTGACTGCATTGGAATAGTTAGTGAGAAAGATTAATGTATGCTTTATGTTGTCAATGGTGCCATTGAAATGGGCGATTGTTTGTATAGTGCCCCTATGCAAAGGAAAGGGAGATGTGTAAGAATGTAGTAACTTTAGAGGTATACGTTTGTTGAGTGTGATAGGAAAGGTGTATGGTAGAATACTGATTAATAGGCTTAGGGAAAAGATAAAATGTTATAGCGGAATTGCAGAGTGGTTTTAGGAGAGATAGAGGTTGAATAGATCAGATTTTTAAAGTTAGGCAGTTATGTGAGAAATATTTAGTAAAGGGTAAGGATGTATATTTAGCACTTTTGGATCTGGAGAAAGCATATGATAGAGTTGATAGAGAGACATTGTGGAATGTTTTTAAGTTATATTGAATTGATGGTAGACTGTTGAAAGCAGTGAAGAGTTTGTTTGAAGGCAGTAGAGCTTGTGTTAGGGTAGGCAATGAAATGAGTGAGTGGTTTACAGTGAGTGTGGTACTGAGACAGGGATGTGTAATGTCACCATGGCTGTTCAATTTGTATTTTGATTGAGTCGTAAGAGAGGTAAATGAGTGAGTTCGTGGTCGAGGTTTGAGAATGGTAGATAGGGATGATAACGAGAGCGGGCTGAATCAGTTTCTGTTTACAGATGATGCTGTGGTGGTGGCAGATTCAGAGGCGAAGCTGTGTCAGTTAGTGTCAGAATTTGGAATGGTGTGTGAGAGAGGAAAGTTGCAAGTGAAAGCGGGAAAGAGAATGGTTTTGAGGTGTACAAGAAAAGAGGATGGTGTTGGGTTGAATGTTATGTTGAATGGAGAGACACTTGAACAAGGTGATCACTTTAAGTATTTAGGCTTGGTTATAGCTGCAAATGGTGGAGTGGAAGCGGATGTGTGTCACAGAGTTCATGAAGGATGTAAAGTGTTAGGTGCGTTGAAAGGAGTGATGAAGAATAGAGGGTTGGAAATGAATGTTAAGAAAGTTTTGTATGAGAAAGTGGTTGTGCCAACTGTGATGTATGGATCAGAGTTATGGGGTATGAAAGTAAGCGAGAGATGGAAATCAAATGTGTTTGAGATGAAATGCCTGAGGAGTATGAATGGTGTATCTCGGTTGGATAAAATTAGGAATGAAGTGGTGAGTGCAAGATCAGGTGTGAGGAGACACTTGGTAGTCAGAGAAGATATAGCGAGTATCTATCTAATCGCAAACAGTCCATACGTCTTAACAACATTATCTCTGTTCCCAAAAATGTATCATTTGGTGTTCCACAGGGATCAGTACTTGGTCCTATCCCCTTCTCCATTTACGTAAATGATCTATCTTCTTTCATTTCTGACTGTTTAGTCGTACAATATGCAGATGACACTCAACTACACCTTAGTGGTGATATTAATAATCTCCCAGAGCTAACTTTAAGAGCAGAAAACACT
>JAXCGZ010009858.1:65000-70460 GCA_037179515.1 Halocaridina rubra
GGATTTTAGGCGGATGCCAGTGTGAGAAATGTCCAAGCTTCCAACGTGGTGCCATCGGTATTTTTACGAGACACCACTGCCAGTCTCTGTTCCATCATCTGTATAAACACATTACATACTGTCCTCAAACATAGTGTGGTATTCAAGGATGTCTACCGAGAAGTGGGAATGCTGGCAATATTTGTTACTCGCCTGTTAAGATACTATGATCCCTCCAAATACTATAAGCTGCTTGTTTGTGGTGGCCTCACTTCATTACCTCTTCTGGGTTCCATTACAGAGGTTTTTGGTGTGGGGGGTATGTTACAACTTCAAACAACCTTGTTACCCCTTTTTAATAACCACTTTTTTTTACTGAAACAATCAGCATATATTTCAACCAATCAGCATTCACTTCTCCTCGAACAGCCAATCATAATGAAGTTTCTGGCCTTACCCTCGACCCTACTTTGGCTTACCGACTTTGTCCCAAGACATTCCCACTGTCCGAGCTTTTAAATACTCTGTCAAGAACGCCAGCATGCAGAGTCCAGTTCCATTCCAGCAATCGTCACCACATACCAGGGATATATTCCCCACACCGGCTTTCTGTTAACCTGAAGCTCCCCGTGTGTCGTTTGTATTATATTTATTGTGTATTAGTTTATTGCTTCCTCCCAGGTTCCATTTCACTTTTCATATCGGTTAAAAGTTATATTAATTATCATTATTATTCCCTTCTAGTGTTTTGTCTGTTTTTTGTTAATCTGTAGGTTTATATTTGTTAATTTATATTTATTAAATTATTAATGTGTTTAGGTCTGATTTTGTTAATCTGTAGGATTGTATATATTCATGCCAGTTTTGTTAATCTGTAGGTTTGCAAAATCTCAAATTGTTATTCCTATTGTATTAAGACAGTGGTAACGCGCTGGCTTGTCATTCACGAGGTAGAAAGCTCGGTTCCCGTCCAAGACCGAGAGTTTTAAACTGTTTACTGGCAGAAACTGCTGTGGTTGGGCACCACAGTGGGGGGTTGGGGCTTGTCCCGGCCGACGAATACTCATTGTATTATAATGGAAATAAAGGTTTATTATTATATTACAGTTGTTATTAATTGTTCACCTTATTTCCATGCCCTTCACTATTTCGAGCCAAATTACGAGTCATTTAGCCATTGCCACCCGGTGATATGTTAGCCCTAGGTCTCGGGCTTAAAAAACTTGAACTTGGTATTTACCAGTCAGACCTAGGTGTAATTATTATTATTATTATTATTATTATTATTATTATTATTATTATTATTATTATTATTATTATTATTATGATGATGATGATGATGATGATGATGATGATGATGATGATGATGATGATGATGATGATGATGATGATGATGATGATGATGATGATGATGATGATGATGATGATGATGATGATGATGATGATGATGATGATGATTGCCTTGGTTGCAATGGCAACTCAATGGGCTGTTGCTCACTTCTCAGGCAGACGTGAAGAACTAGTAAGAGCTTGCTTATCATATTACCTTATTACAAGGGAGAATCATTTTCGAAATATTTTCTTATTTGTTTAATGAATGTGTTATAGGCAGATGTCAATTACACTTTTTCTGTAAGAATCGAAAATTAGGAATTATGATGTTTCTGGTAAAAAAACTTGAGAAAAGTAGGACAACAAGCCCAGCCCACTGAATCAATGACTTGATCTCACCTAATATCCTTTCATTTCAGCTCCTTATATTACCTTTTGCACTGTTACTTACCGGGAACCAATAGAAAATAATAATACCCAGTCATATTGTCAGTGGTGGAACTACATTTTTTAACACCGAGGCTTGGACTGTAATGGTGCCATTTCGCATTCAGGAATTCAACATGAGTCAAAGGGCCTTGTTGTTCTTCCAAGAATTTCGAGGCAAAAATTGTTGAGACCGGAGTTGGATTAGCTTTCACTGTTCAGTGTCCTTACCGATTAAACTGGGCATTTAATTTGGTGTCTGTATATCGTATTGTCTACCTGTGTATTCAGCCATTACCTGGATATCATTGGATCCTCATGATTGGAGAGGGGACTGCCACCCGTTGCTTTAAAGTAGATAGTCAGGCACTATTAATCTCACTATCCCTTGCCTCTGCCATTTATTAGAGACCTTTAACCTAACGGGATTGGGTTACATCTCCATCCAATCAGTAGCAGAGTCAGGGTATCTGCTAACTTTCTTCAATAGGGTTTTTCTATGGCATATCACCATTTTTTTTATTTAACAGCTATAATTGATATATTTATTAAAATTGCTATGCTGGGTTATCTCATATGTCAACCTCACTGATGAAAATAAAAATTTTCTAGGCTATGAATAATTATTTTCGAGTTGAGGGGGATGAGAACTGGAGGGAAATGATATATGCACATGTGATGCGTCATACAATAATGAAACTTAATCATATCATACACAGTAATAGATTACTTTAAGAATAATTAGCTCATAGTGCACATATGACAGAATACCCTATTTCTGTATTGTTTTTTCCTCTCTATCAACATAATCACATAAAGTATTGTCTTACAATAACGTCCGTGTAGTGTAGTGTGATACTGTAGAGACAATATGTATAGAGAGTTTGACTGCTCTTTAGTTATGGTAGATCGAATAATTTTCATTTTAAGGGATAATTATTAGAAATTCCTTTCAGCTTCAAAGCTCGTGATAGTCATTGTCAAGTACAGCTTAAGAGCAGTAGTAATAATAGGAAAAACTTCAAGAAGTCGTTGTTCACAAATAAGCTGAAGATTTTTTGCACATTGCATTTTATATAGCTTGTTTTCTTCTGTGTTATGGCATTCCCTAAAGTGTAAATATTTCTTGAACACTTACTTAAGTATGACAATCCTAATAAAAACTGTGACCTTTCATTGATATATATATATGCTGATTATATTAAATTTGTATGGTAAATGATGCAGATGGCCATAATATGCATAGCCAACATGTATCTTTACCGTAAAATTGTTACATGCTGCGACTCAGCATGATTTAACTTGCTGTCCCTTTTGATTTGCAGAGAAATAGTGATGTAGAATCTTTAAAAGCTCATGTTTTGATTAGTTGAATAGTCAAATACTGTAGAGAGCAAACCTACTGCGCAATCGTAGTATGTGTATTGAGAAAATGTCACTTCTGAGATAACATCCAATTGGCATTACCATCAACACCAATACAATAACCAGTCACCAGTACTCCTAGCGCAACATTGTTGTTTGTGCCGTCTTTGTGAGTCGAATTGATGAATGCATCTATATTAGCATTATTTTATTCCCCGCTTTCAAGGAGGAAAAATATATTTTTCAAGGAGGGCTCAGTTCATCAGTGTTTAATTAACTGCTTAACGATGAAGGATTGTAGCCTTCGAAAAAGGTTGCTTACCTGGTTTTTGAGGAACTTATGTTGAAGAATCATATCTGGAGAAGTGAATTTACCTCTATGGGCGATGCTTCTCTCTTTACCCTCTTCAACCAGGATATCTGAAGCATAGTGGGCCATTAAGACTTGTGTAAATTTTGCAGTCCTTTCTGATGTCCCTTTCTTACAATATATATATATATATATATATATATATATATATATATATATATATATATATATATATATATATATATATATATATATATATATATATATATATATATATATATATATATATATATATATATATATATATATATATATATATATATATATATATATATATATATATATATATATATATATATATATATATAATAGACATATATATACATATATATATATATATATATATATATATATATATATATATATATATATATATATATATATATATATATATATATATATATATATATATATATATATATATATATATATATATATATATATATATATATATATATATATATATATATATATATATATATATATATATATATATATATATATATATATATATATATATATATATATATATATATATATATATACACACATATATATACATATATATATATATATATATATATATATATATATATATATATATATATATATATATATATATATATATATATATATATATATATATATATATATATATATATATATATATATATATATATATATATATATATATATATATATATATATATATATATATATATATATATATATATATATATATATATATATATATATATATATATATATATATATATATATATATATATATATATATATATGTATATATATATATATATATATATATATATATATATATATATATATATATATATATATATATATATATATATATATATATATATATATATACACAACTCATTAGAGGCACCCTATTTTACTTTCTGTTCTTTTCTCCCTCTTAGTACTTTTTGTCATAGGGATGTTTTCACAAGCTAAAACTATTTCATTGCAAGCTCATGAACATATTATATTTCCCCTCTTACCTTGTTCCTTGTAATTGGCGTCTTGCAGCTTGGAATGATATGATCATATAACTTTTGGCTTCTTTCTCTCTATCTCTCTCTCGCATGGGTAAGCATGTTTGTTTACGTTCCTGATATTTTCATGGTTTTTCGTGTTTTCTAAACTGCCTTTGTGTATTTTATGTACCTCTGTGACCCTGTGAAGTGTTTTAGAACAATGAAAATGTGTCTCTTAAGTTTTTGAATTTATGAACTTAGTTTTATTTTAAGTTAAGATAATCAAATTTTCCCGTAAAGGGCTCACATTTAATTTTTTTCAAATTCTGCGCATGCGCAGTAAGAACATCTACAAGCGCTGCCAGTGGCAAAAGTATTTTAATCTTAGTGTTTTGTATTTTTCATATTATAATGTCTTCTATTGAAAACCTAGTGTCTTTGGAAATCCCTACTTGGGAATTCCTCAATGATAATTATACAAAAATTGAATTACAAAAGCACTGTCGGGAAATAGGTATCACAAGGGTCTGGCACACGAAAGATAAACTCATTGATATGATTCTTGAAAAGCATAGATCGTCACTAACAAACGATTCAGAGAGTAATGTTGATAACTGTGAATTAGCTCCTCAAGAGGAAATGAGAGACATTGAAGAAATGAGAGAGAGAATAAAAGTCAGAGATCTTGTTATCGATAAACTCACAATCACAGTCAACAAGTTAATGATCGTATCTCTTCACTGGAAGAACAAGTTGGGTTACTTCAGGGAACATACAACTCACAGCAGACGACACCGGAACCGCAGGGTGTAACCCCTACCCGGCCCCTACCTGAGGGAAGCCTGCTTCTGGGTGACACAAACCTCTCCCCTGTCCATATGTCAGACTTGAACCAATAATGCTCCGTTCAAACTATAGAAGGAGCTAATATAGATCTCATAAATTGTTGGGTCTCAGAGAAACTTCGATGGGCTCCTAAATATTGCA
>JAXCGZ010009859.1:0-7500 GCA_037179515.1 Halocaridina rubra
ATTTTACTCAGACCGTGACTTGAACTTAAGACACATAATTACTGTGCTATAGCACTACCAGCTACACAACAGAAGGTCTAAATGCGAAGCCAACTTTACAGCTAACTACTATATTAGAAATGAACGCATTCTTTCTGAATGCCTTATCGTTCCTATTACAGCTTATTCCAACCTCACTCGAGGTTTCAATTCAAATTTAATATACATTCCAGTCTAAACAGCCATTAACATTAATCTAATATACATTTTAACATATGTCAAAACATGAATCATATTTTACCTGACTGAGACTCGAACCTAAGACACATAATTACTGTGCCAAGGTGCTTCCCACTACACCACTGAAGGTGTAAAAGAGAAGCCAGCCTTACATCTAACTGCTATACTAGGAATGAATGCATTCTTTTTGAACGCCTTTTTGTTCATATTAGAGTTTCTCCCAACCTCAATAAGTAGAAACACTCCTACTAATGAATAAAGAGTTAAGTATTTTAACAGATATTAGACTTTAATTTCTATTAAATGGCCTATTGCTTATCGCAGGCATAAATATACTTTATATTTAGCTTCCATTTTTTATTTCATAGAACTGTTGTTTTCTGTTATTCTTAATTTCACTATCGGCACTTCACCTTTAGATTCCATTTCATTTCTTAGTTTAATTTTCCCAACTCACTTTAAACTGTAGAAAATTTTAATCAAATAGCGTCATGAGGCTAATCCTTAATTGTTCATCCCATAATCGTATGGTGAAACCGTGTCAATGACATAATTAGAGCTTAGGAACCTTACAATAAGAGCTTTCACAATGCTTCTTGAAATAAAATAAAAAATAGTGTCATCCAATTTCTTTTTCTTTTTAATTTTCCTAGCATAATAAAGAAGGATATGTGCATTATGACTATGTGTTATACTTCATATATTTACACATTTAGCAATTCTTCTATATTGGCAATTTTAACGAATTCTTCTATACAATCACAAGGGTTGTAGTAAAGAGATAATTTTGTCTTTTTCATTTGTCTGTTTGTGTCCAACCCCAAAATGGGGATTTAACAGTGACACTTGAAACATCACGACAGTTTATAATGTATAATTTTATAATTAAATAAATCGTTTGACAATGATGTATATATTTACTACATCGTAACATTCTAGCAGTTAAGGAGGTATGCAGGCAATATTCACATATAAATAAACTTAATAAACGTATATATAATGAAGGAAAAAAAAACGATAGAAATGCACTGCTCTGAACGCTTTAAGGAATCTTAAAATCCTTTCAAGTACTCAAATTTTATCTGTTCTTGTCATGCTCACTAACTCCATTTTCTCAGGTATCCTTCAGACTATCTATTTTGTCAGATTTAGTTCCTCAGTTAATATTAAATGATACCATTAAGTATAATTACTGCATATTATACGTTATGAAGCACTTGCTTTACGGTTAATTTTCAATCATTAGTTCAGCGCAAACATGACAGGTAATGCGAGAGAGAGAGAGAGAGAGAGAGAGAGAGAGAGAGAGAGAGAGAGAGAGAGAGAGAGAGAGAGAGAGAGAGAGAGAGAGAGAGTAGCAACAGCAGCATTCACAGCATTTCTGACTAAACACCGTTTTAAACTGGTCATATTTTATTTTTTATTTTCTATTGCAATTTGTTTCACATTCTAATAGTATGGCGATGATCAATTGGTCGCAGATTCCTTCTTAAAAAAACATTAATGCTCAAAATGCAATTAAAACTTTTTACAGATAAAGGAAATATACGAATCCTTTGTCTTAACAACTCATTTCTTTATTAAAAAAAAAAATTGCATCGATCATTTGCAGTAATCTGTCTTACCTATATTCCAATTGTCGTAAGGAATTCAGTATTAAAATATAATTTTTATGAATAAAAGTTATGCGAAAAATCGTTAAGTAATCGAAGTTAGAGAGCGAATATCTCTCTTAGCTGTGCGCAAAATAATAAGTGAACTAATATCATATCTGAAAAGCACTGAATATTCAGTGATAAAAAGATTAAAGTTAATGTAAAAACAAATGTCAAAAACTAAATCACGAATACTTGACAGCACTTGCAGAAATGTCTGGAATACTTGGCATGTCAAGTCATCAAATCCTAGCAGGAGGTATCTTCATACGTCCTCTCCGGAGATCTTATTACAGCAGGATTACTGAGAAGTCTCTGAGGTAACTTGAGAGAGAGAGAGAGAGAGAGAGAGAGAGAGAGAGAGAGAGAGAGTATATATATATATATATATATATATATATATATATATATATATATATATATATATATATATATATATATATATATATATATATATATATATATATCATATATATATATATATATATATATATATATATATATATATATATATATATATATATATATATACATATATATATATATATATATATATATATATATATATATATATATATATATATATATATATATATATATATATATATATATATATATATATATATATATATATATATATATATATATATGAAATTTTCTTGTATAACTTTTCAAAGTTCTTACAATAACTTTTTCATTATTGTTGAGACTATGTAATACGTCGGAAAATTTAATAGACTTCATAATGTTTCGTACAGCTTCATATATTATCATATGATTTTCTAGTTGATAGTAGATGGAGGTCTTGATGTGGAGCTTCACAACAATCTTTTCCAGGCTTTGCTTCCTTGAAAAGGATGTTTCTCTCTACTCTGTCTTCATCGTTGATATCAAAGCATAGTATATCTTCAAAACTTGTGTAAAGTTTGCTGTCTTCTCTGGTGTCATTACCATTCAACAAATGTACGATGATTCTCATTCTCGGCTTCATATAACCAGATTCCTCGGAAGACCACCGAGGAACATAAAAACTTATACACTGGTTGCTGAAGACTTACACTTGCAAAAAATAATCGTCTTCTCTGGAAGCGGAAGCTTAACTTGTCAACCATCGTCTTTTTCGAGAAAGATCCTATTCATCAGTTTTTGTTTGACTGCCGGACTATAGAGGTTTGCAGCCTACGAGAACTTTGAAGCCAATAAAGAAGTCTTCAAAAAAACTATATCAAAGCTGATCTTCAACGTGGATATTCGGAAAAGAGTATTTACTCAAAGTGTGTAAAGTATGCAAGGAACACATCTAAGAAGGAACCAAGGAACCCGCCTAAGAATGCATCAAGGAACCCACCTAGGAAGGAACAACGGCGCCAACCATCGAGGGAACCATGGCTTTCCATCCAAGAGGGAACCACATGCCAAACGGCTTGCCCATCTCCCGGAGGGCGCCGAAGCAGGCTTGCCCTCTGGAGGGAGCAGAAGAAGGCTTGCCCTCCTCCTGGAGGGCGCCTAAGCAGGCATGCACTCCCCCCGGAGGGCGCCTAAGCATGCTTGCCCTCCTCCCGGAGGGCGCCGCGGCAGGCTTGCCCTCCCCATGGAGGGCGCCGCGGCAGGCTTGCCCTCCCCCCGGAGGGCGCCGCGGTAGGCCTGCCCTCCCCCCGGAGGGCGCCGCGGCAGGCCTGCCCTCCCCCCGGAGGGTGCCGCGGCAGGCCTGCCCTCCCCCCGGAGGGCGCCGTGGCCGGCCTGCCCTCCCCCCGGAGGGCGCCGCGGCTGGCCTGCCCTCCCCCCGGAGGGCGCCGTGGCCGGCCAGCCCTCCCCCCGGAGGGCGCCGCGGCTGGCCTGCCCTCCCCCCGGAGGGCGCCGCGGCCGGCCAGCCCTCCCCCCGGAGGGCGCCGCGGCCGGCCAGCCCTCCCCCCGGAGGGCGCCGCGGCCGGCCAGCCCTCCCCCCGGAGGGCGCCGCGGCCGGCCAGCCCTCCCCCCGGAGGGCGCCGCAGCGGGCCCGCCCTCCCCCCGGAGGGCGCCGCGGCGGGCCCGCCCTCCCCCCGGAGGGCGCCGCGGCGGGCCCGCCCTCCCCCGGAGGGCGCCGCGGCGGGCCCGCCCTCCCCCCGGAGGGCGCCGTGGCCGGCCCGCCCTCCCCCCGGAGGGCGCCGCATCAGGCCTACCCTCCCCCCGGAGGGCGCCGCAGCAGGCCTACCCTCCCCCCGGAGGGCGCCGCGGCGGGCCCGCCCTCCCCCGGAGGGCGCCGCGGATGGCCTGCCCTCCCCCCGGAGGGCGCCGCGGCGGGCCCGCCCTCCCCCTGGAGGGCGCCGCGGCCGGCCTGCTCTCCCCCCGGAGGGCGCCGTGGCCGGCCCGCCCTCCCCCCGGAGGGCGCCGCGGCTGGCCTGCCCTCCACCCGGAGGGCGCCGCGGCAGGCCTGCCCTCCCCCCCGGAGGGCGCCGCTGCCGGCCCGCCCTCCCCAAGGAGGGCGCCGCGGCAGGCGTGCCCTCCCCCCGGAGGGCGCCGTGGCCGGCCCGCCCTCCCCCCGGAGGGCGCCGTGGCCGGCCCGCCCTCCCACCGGAGGGCGCCGTGGCCGGCATGCCCTCCTCCCGGAGGGTGCCGCGGCAGGCCTGCCCTCCCCCCGGAGGGCGCCGTGGCCGGCCAGCCCTCCCCCCGGAGGGCGCCGCGGCTGGCCTGCCCTCCCCCCGGAGGGCGCCGCGGCCGGCCAGCCCTCCCCCCGGAGGGCGCCGCGGCCGGCCAGCCCTCCCCCCGGAGGGCGCCGCGGCCGGCCAGCCCTCCCCCCGGAGGGCGCCGCAGCGGGCCCGCCCTCCCCCCGGAGGGCGCCGCGGCGGGCCCGCCCTCCCCCCGGAGGGCGCCGCGGCGGGCCCGCCCTCCCCCGGAGGGCGCCGCGGCGGGCCCGCCCTCCCCCCGGAGGGCGCCGTGGCCGGCCCGCCCTCCCCCCGGAGGGCGCCGCAGCAGGCCTACCCTCCCCCCGGAGGGCGCCGCGGCGGGCCCGCCCTCCCCCGGAGGGCGCCGCGGATGGCCTGCCCTCCCCCCGGAGGGCGCCGCGGCGGGCCCGCCCTCCCCCTGGAGGGCGCCGCGGCCGGCCTGCTCTCCCCCCGGAGGGCGCCGTGGCTCGCCCTCCCCCCGGAGGGCGCCGCGGCTGGCCTGCTCTCCACCCGGAGGGCGCCGCGGCAGGCCTGCCCTCCCCCCCGGAGGGCGCCGCTGCCGGCCCGCCCTCCCCCCGGAGGGCGCCGCGGCAGGCGTGCCCTCCCCCCGGAGGGCGCCGTGGCCGGCCCGCCCTCCCCCCGGAGGGCGCCGTGGCCGGCCCGCCCTCCCACCGGAGGGCGCCGTGGCCGGCCTGCCCTCCCCCCGGAGGGCGCCGCGGCTGGCCTGCCCTCCCCCCGGAGGGCGCCGCGGGGGGCCCGCCCTTCCCCCTGGAGGGCGCCGCGGCCGGCCTGCTCTCCCCCCGGAGGGCGCCGTGGCCGGTCCGCCCTCCCCCCGGAGGGCGCCGCGGCTGGCCTGCCCTCCACCCGGAGGGCGCCGCGGCAGGCCTGCCCTCCCCCCCCGGAGGGCGCCGCTGCCGGCCCGCCCTCCCCCCGGAGGGCGCCGCGGCAGGCGTGCCCTCCCCCCGGAGGGCGCCGTGGCCGGCCCGCCCTCCCCCCGGAGGGCGCCGTGGCCGGCCCGCCCTCCCCCCGGAGGGCGCCGTGGCCGGCCTGCTCTCCCCCCGGAGGGCACCGTGGCGGGCCCGCCCTCCCCCCGGAGGGCGCCGCGGCAGGCCTGCCCTCCCTCCGGAGGGCGCCGCGGCCGGCCCACCCTCCCCTGGAGGGCGCCGCGGCGGGCCCGCCCTCCCCCCGGAGGGCGCCGCGGCGGGCCCGTCCTCCCCCTGGAGGGCGCTGCGGCGGGCCCGCCCTCCCCCCGGAGGGCGCCGTGCCCGGCCCGCCCTCCCCCCGGAGGGCGCCGTGGCCGGCCTGCCCTCCCCCCGGAGGGCGCCGTGGCCGGCCTGCCCTCCCCCCGGAGGGCGCCGTGGCCGGCCTGCCCTCCCTCGGAGGGCGCCGCGGCGGGCCCGCCCTCCCCCCGGAGGGGGCCGCGGTGGGACCGCCCTCCCCCGGAGGGCGCCGCGGCGGGCCCGCCCTCCCCCTGGAGGGCGCCGCGGTGGGACCACCCTCCCCCCGAAGGGCGCCGCGGCGGGCCCGCCCTCCCCCTGGAGGGCGCCGTGGCGAGCCCGCCCTCCCCCCGGAGGGTGCCGCGGCGGGCCCGCCCTCCCCCTGGATTGCGCCGCAGTGGCCCCGCCCTCCCCCCGGAGGGCGCCGCGGCGGCCCCGCCCTCCCCCCTGGAGGGCATTTTAGGGCTTGCCACCCTCCTGGTGGGTGCCTTTGGGCTTGCATTCCCTCCTCTAGGGCCTCGCAGAGCTTAATCCCCTCCTGGAGTGAAACACTATTCTAGCCCCCCTCCTGGAGGGTGCTGCCGGTCTTGCCCTCCTTCTGGAGTTTGCCGCCAGGCTTGCCCTTCTCCTATAGGACGCCGCATGGCTCGCCCTCCTCTTGGAGGGCGCCGCCAGTCTCGCCCTCCTCCTTAAGGGCTCCGCCAGGCTTGTCCTTTTCTAGGAGGGCGCCGCCTGGCTTGCCCTCCTCCATGGACAGCGCCGCCTTGCTTAACCCCCACCTGGAGGGCACTTGTGGGCATGCCCCCCTCCTGAGGAGCACTGCTGAGCTTCCCTCCTCCTGGAGGGTGCCGCCGTGCTTGCCCCACACACACACTTAACAAACTTAGTCCCAAAGCAATGAATTTCATTTTTAGCATCTGCTACTAGTGCTGTGTCATCCCCGAATAGTAATTGATCGAATTTCCACAACCTTCCATACTCTCCCACTAATTCCAAGCCTTTGTCTAATAACCCTCCTTTTACATCCCTTACCACTCCATCCGTATACACATTAAACAATCATGGTGACATTACACAATTTTGTCGTAACCCTACATTCACCTCAGGTCAATATACTCAAATTATTCCCGAAACTTACATAGTTGAATGCCTCTCTATCAACAATATCACATGCTTTCTCTGAATTCATAAAGGCCCAAGAAGTGTCCCTACATTTCCCTAAGACCTTTTCGTACACCTGTACTACCACAAAACACTGGTCCAATTATACTTATCCTCTCCATAACACTCATTGTTCTTCTTCAGCATATCTCTCAGAACCTTCTCAAAATCTCTCATTTAACGCTCTTTCATATACCTTACCAACTACAATCAACAAACTAATTCCTCTAAAGCTATCTCTTTTTACTTTATAAATTGGAACAACTCATGCACTCCTCCAGTCTACTGGGACCCTCCCTTTCATAAAACATAAAAAATACAACAATATTAATAATTATTATCATAATAATGATAATAATAATAATAATAATGATTCGGTTTTACGTCACGAACTCCCTTTTCTACTAAGGGCTAGGACGGTTGCCTTCTTACGAAGGACTTGTTTTGGCAGATGTAATCGTTACCCTGAGTGTATGCCCTTACTAACCTCAGTCCGTGACGGGGCGTGAACCCTCGACCTGCCGCTTCAGAGTCGCAGACGCTAATAATAATAATAATAATAATAATAATAATAATAATAATAATAATAATAATAATAATAATAAT
>JAXCGZ010009859.1:20000-30000 GCA_037179515.1 Halocaridina rubra
TACACACTCTGGTAGGTCATTTACATATACAAGGAACAAAAGTGGCCCTAAAACTGAACCCTGTGGAACTCCACTACTAACTCTTCTCCATTCAGACACTGAGTGTCTTACTCTAACCCTCTGTTCCCTTCCTTCTAAGTAAGTTTTTATCCATTCCAAGACATTTCCACCTATTCTAGCCATTGATTGCAGCTTCCTAATAAGTCTCCCATGTGGAATAGTGTCAAACGCTTTCTGGAAGTCTAGGAATATGCAATCTGCCCAGCCCTCTCTTTCCTGTAAGATTTGGCTTACCTCATCATAAAATTCTAATAAGTTTGTTACTGTTGATCTTCCTTCTCTGAAGCCATGTTGCCTCACTGACAAAAAGTTGAAGGATTCCAAGTGAAGAGAGATATGTTTCCTTAGTAGTTTCTCCATAAGTTTGCAAACTATGCTGGTCAAGGAAACTGGTCTATAGTTCAGAGCCGTATCCCTCCTTCCCTTTTTGAAGATAGGTATCACATTTGCTTGTTTCCAGCATCTTGGAATCTCCCCCAACTCCAGTGACTCCTTAAATATGATACTTAGTGCCACTGATATTGTGTTTGCGCATTTTTTAAGCACATGAGGGGATATGTCATCAGGACCTGTAGCTTTATGAACATCTAAATCCATCAGCGCTTTGCATACCTCTGTGGCTGTAAGGTTGATGTTCTCTAATACCGGCCCTTGAGCTTCTATCACTGCAATCTGAGGGGGTGGGGTATTTTCTACTGTAAATACTGACTGAAACTCCTTGTTCAATTCTTTGCAGATCTCTTCGTCCGTCTCAGTGATGCTTCCATCCGCTCTCTTTAGCCTTAAAACCTGTTCTTTTACCTTCAGTTTTCCTCTGATAAAGCTGTGGAAAAGCTTGGGATTTTCTTTAGCCTTCCTGGTGATGTCCCTCTCATAATCTCTCTCTGCCTCTCTCCTTTTACTTAGGTAGTCATTTCTTGCTCTTTTGTAGGTTTGCCAGGCATTTATGTTTTTTCTCCTCCTATGCCTTTTCCAGCATTTGTCTCTCCACTCCTTAGCTCTTTTACACCCATTATCGAACCATTTCTCTCTGGCATGAATTACACCTACTTTGGTGACAGGTATGCAGCAATCTACTATCTTCCCATATTTCTCACAAAAGATGTCATACATTTCTTGTACAGATTTGTTGTAAAATAAGGTTCTCCAGTCAATAACTGCAAAAGCTCATTCATTTTGATGTAATCTCCTTTCGGATAGTTCCTCCTCATGTCCTCAGTGCCTCTACTCTCAGGAAGAATGTCTTCAATGATATACTCCATCAACAACACACAGTGGTCACTCTTTCCAATTGGTGGTTCATACTCAATATTTTCAATATCCAACGCATTATCTGTGAACACTAGATCAAGTAGTGATGGCTCATCCCCACCCCTGGCTCTTGTTGGTTCCATTACATGTTGGTGTAGGAAATTCCCTTGTACGCAATCTAGGAATCTTGCCCCAATTGAGTCCTCACCACTGTGTGGGTCAAGATTTATCCAATCGATCTCTTTATGATTAAAGTCTCCCATAATCAAAATCCTACATTTTTTCTCCCGTGCCATGTTAACAACTGAGTTTATGACTTCAATAGTACCTATATGACTTTCCTCATAAATTTCAAGCCTATTTTGGTTCCTTGGTGGGTTGTATACAACAGTTATTATAATGCTCTCTGACCCAGTATTTATGCGAGCAACAAGAAATTCCCTGAACTCACTTTCTATAGCCAAGTTTATTTCTTCAACTTGAATCCTCTCACTTATGAGCAGTGCTATCCCTCCACCAGTCCTCTCAGATCTTTCGACCCTTAGTATTCTGAAGCCCTTAGGAAAAACTGTGACACTGTTTATGTCCTCACTCAACTTAGTCTCTGTAATTGCTACTATATCTGCCTTACTGTTGTGAATCCTCTCTTTTAATTCTACTGCCTTACCAGCTAATCCATCAGCATTTGTGTATAACAATCTTAATGAGGCCCCATCCCCTGATCTTCTGTCATTATCTTCTTTATCTCCCCTTTGTCTGGAAGTATTCTGTAACGAAAATTTTTCTTCTCTTCTTCATTTCTTTCATCATTTAACCTTCTTGCCTCTTGCAACAAGTTTTTGATCTTTCTCATCTCTTCCTGTGTTCTGTATCGTCTAATGAACACTTCTTTGCATTCTTGAAGGTCTTTTAGACTTTTTTTTCTCAACAATATTTCCCTACATGTTTCCCCTCTCTCAAAGGTTACTTTTGTTGGTCTCGGCTTTCCTTCCCTCGAATATTTACCTAGTTGGTGTATGTTTGCAATATCCTCAGGACCACATACTACTCCAAGCTTTCTTATCAGGTCTACAACGCTAGCTTTATTTTCTTCAAGTCTCCCCTGCCATGTTGGCTCCTGGGATTCACTTATGCCTGAGATTACCACTGTCTTCTCCTTATCAAGTGCCTGTCTGATGAGTGGGTTTGCCCTTTCCATCACAACGTCTTTCATTTTTTCGATTACTGTCTCTTTATAGTCAACTGTTTGTATGTTTTCCAGTGCCACCACCTTTACAGCCTCTTTTACTGCCACATTCCCCTTTAGTGCATCAGCAAAGGACGTTTTCATGGCATCATTTTCCATATTCAGCTCCTGGAACTCTTTTCTGAACTGTTCAATGTTTTCCTTAATCTGAACATT
The DNA here is from genome assembly GCA_037179515.1 of Halocaridina rubra. Lineage (NCBI taxonomy): Eukaryota > Metazoa > Arthropoda > Malacostraca > Decapoda > Atyidae > Halocaridina > Halocaridina rubra. The sequence continues at coordinate 22,714 of JAXCGZ010009859.1, forward strand.
CCAAGCAGCAATCTCGTCTCTCTCAGAAGAGAGCAGTGAACTAACATCTAATTCCTTTAGGTTGTCATTCAGGTGTTTGTTTTTATCTTCTTGTTTAGAAATTCTAGATTCTAGTTGACTCTTTTCCCCTTCCAGCTTCTTTATTCTTTTTTCTAGTTCCTTTCTCTCCTGCCCTTGTGCTTTATTTGCTTCCTCCAAAGATCTTATTTGTTCTCTGAGTGTTTCATTCTCTTTCATTTCTCCATCCATATTCCGAATTTTATCATCAAGGCTTATAACCATTTCCTCTAACTTCTTGATTCTCTGTTTAAGTCCCCTGATGACTACCCCTTCTCCCGACCCATGGGTGGGAGAGGTTTGGGACAGAGATGGCTTCAATTTTATGCTCTCCCTCTCACAGAATATAGAAAGAAGACGAGAAAGAGGAAAAAAAAAGAAAAGAGAAAAACTTCTAATTTAGCTTCACACAGAATTTTTATATCTCCATATAAGTGCTATTTAGTGACTCAGTTTGTCTCCTTTCTGGTAACACACATCTTAACTTAAAAACTTGACCATGGTAATTTAAGTATAAAAAGAAAAAGAAAAACAAAAGTCAAACCTGAAGGAAAATTCGAATTTGTGTTTGAGGTGGCACCCACCTGTTTCTGTTATATATTCTTCCTAACTGATCAACTGACTTGCTAACCAAGATATGTTATCACGGGATTAGACTTTACATTTAACTCAATATATATACAAAATAACAAAATAGTAAAAGAGAAAGCTAAAAGAAAAGCAAAAAAAAAAAAATGAAGAAAATAAGACTGCTGTACTACTTGGCAACTTAACTCAGTACTGTTGACAGGTGGGTATTTGGTATTTTTTTTTTCTTTTATTATTCATTTTTTTCGTGTATCAAACTAACTAACTAGTTAATATAAATGGGAAGGATACTGATTTTAACAATATATAGAACCACAGGATCAGGTAAACGGCTTAAGAGCTTTCCCCAGTTTACACAAAAAATTAGGTAATGTGATGTGATGGCTCCACCTCTGGCAACTCTTCTAGATTTCCCTCAAGGCAGAACTGGACGGCAGCTTCTCTCTCTTCCTCACGAAAAAGTTCTCAATTTTTTTTCCTTTAATATGAACAGTCTCGTCTTACAACAAATATAAGTTTTTGTACTCACAATACTCTGCAGGATTTCAGATTTATGGAAATTATGGTAAAGTTTTCCACTAAGCACTTAGTCACTCGAAACAGTTAAAAATTTAAGAGGAGCAATTCCGTGTGTCACTGAACGCGCGGTGTGTGTGTGTGTGTGTGTGTGTGTGTGTGTGTGTGTGTGTATGTGTGTGTGTGTGTGTGTGTTTGTGTGGGTGTGTGTTTGTCTGGGTGTGGGTGTGTGTGGGTGTGTGTGTGTGTGTGTGTGTGTGTGTGTGTGTGTGAGAGAGAGAGAGAGAGAGAGAGAGAGAGAGAGAGAGAGAGAGAGAGAGAGAGAGAGAGAGAGAGAGAGAGAGAGAGAGAGAGAGAGAGAGAGAGAGAGAGAGAGAGAGAATCTTTAAGTTAAACAAACAATGCGATGTCATAAATAACATTTCATCATACATAATATTTATCCAGTAGAATTATGCAAAAGACATTTACACAATCTAGTATTCTGCCATACATTGTTGTAATATTTAGTATATGAACGAACAGATAGGTATATGTACACGTATTCTCATGAATGGTTTATATTACAATTGGTTCGACCCCTACCTGTCATTTAAAAAAAAAAGTGTACTCATCTCATTGAATAAGATGAAAGAGACTAAGTGTGCTCATTATAGTAGCTAAGTTAGGAGGAACTATAAGCCATGAATATATATATATATAATATATATATATATATATATATATATATATATATATATATATATATATATATATATATATATATATATATATATATAAAATCACTTTAGATCACTGTATCGAGTGATATTGAACTCAAAGCCACCTAAAGTCACTTCATATTTCGAAGTACCATTTGTGAAAATACGGAGGTAGTATGTCTCAACTGTAGTTAAATCTCATGCTCATAGAGAGACCTGTTGCTAAAAATATCCAACGTGTGAAGCGAAGCCTGACAGTGAAAGGTTTCATAACAGGTTAACAATATCTGTCTATCTATCTATATATTTATCTATCTATCTATCTATCTACCTATCTATCTATCTAGCTATCACTATATATATATATATATATATATATATATATATATATATATATATATATATATATATATATATATATATATATATATATATATATATATATATATATATATATATATATATATATAATTATTTATAATTATATATATATATATATATATATATATATATATATATATATATATATATATATATATATATATATATATATATATATATATATCTTTACTTCATTCACAGGAAAATCTTAAAGATATTGTACAATTCATTCTATTAATACACAAGGTTCCCAATCCCACTTGTAAGGAGAGTTACTGAATCAAAGTACACATCCAAAGAGTGCAAGTTGGAGTTTTCCAACCAGAATCTCCTCATCTTCTTTGACTGTTCACGGGAAGAAAGCAAAGGGGAAAATCCAAGTTCCCTCGATCCACCCGATAGAGACTTGACTAAGGGAGCAAAGGATACCCAAGTTCTCACATGAAAAGAACCTACCTTCCACCGTAATATTATACTTTAAAACTAAATAAAGTTCATGTGCTAATGTGCAGACCTTAACAGAAACCAGATCTTAAGTGGTAAGGAAATTCTTCAGCGAAATAATAATTGAGAGGGAAAATTTTATTTTTCTCGTTACGAGAACTATCCCTTTTAGACACCTCCTACTAAACGTAAACAAGAGTTAATCTGGGATCTCGTCTACCTCAAAAACAGAAATAGAAATTAAATATAGACTGCTATATATTGCTGTTTGACTTTTTATATGTCAAAATTAATCCCCATTGATTTGGGGGTGGACACAATCAAGGTTAAGGACTAAGGCTAGATATCAGGTCCTAATTAGACCCTTGAGAATGAGTACAATTCGGATTTCAAAGATAGAAGTATATGTATATCTATTCTTTTTGTAGATTTTGAATACTGTGTACCACAAATGTACAAAACTGCAAGGGTGGACATAGAAAATTAAAAATAAATACACAGAAGAAAAGAGAGATATAAAAACTGCAAAAGAATCATCATTCTTCGCGCAAAATTCGCTGAGGCTACGCCACTAGACACATACAAGCTCAAGGGATAAGATTAAATATCAATATTGTGTTCTACGCGTGTCCGTCTCTGTCTAGCTTATCTGACAGACTGTCGTCTGGACGACAATTTCTCCTTGTCAGACATCGGATCAGATCTGTAAATTGCAGAGCTAAAAACTGGGCTATTGTTCTTTTGGGTATGTGTGTGTGTGTGTGTGCGCTTACTTACATCAATCTACGCGAAACAATATTAAAAAAACACCAAACGTTTTTATACATAATAGCACGGATCAGATCTGTAAATTGCAGAGCTAAAAACTGGGCTATTGTTCTTTTGGGTATGTGTGTGTGTGTGCTTACTTACATCAATCTACACGAAACAATATTAAAAACACCAAACGTTTTTATACATACTAGCACTGTGATAATAAAAAAAACTATATATCTATAGCTACGAACTATATGCGTTGAAAATGTAAGTTTCTTTAAAGAATTCCTAAGAAGTAAAAGTTTCTCGGAATTGAAAGGTATGGAGATGTTGATTCTGGAGAAGTTTGATGCCTCAGTAAATTCGTACCAAAGATGAAAAAATCTTCCAAGGGACACTGGATACTTCTAACAAGCTGTTAAGATCCCACAAGGACCTTAGGAAAAAGATCTACACAAGACAAAATATTTTCAAAAGGTTGAATATATTTTACCAATGAGAAGAGTCGAAATTAGATGAATCAAACATGTAGATAATCTTCCAAAAGAATGAATATAAATACTTTAAAAATAAGTGTAACAATTTTAGAAGACAGTAACCATGTAGTAGGCTGGCGCATAGCACCAGTCGCCCGTTGTAATACTATAGCTGAAGGGTCTATTGGACTTAAATGGGACTGTCCAGGACAGTCCGATGTTATGTCTTCCTTCAGTTACGGTTCTTTTTGTAAGCCAACAACACCGATTATTCTTGGATATTCGTTACACATTTATTATCCCTTCTCAACTGACATATCACAACAACACTCCCCAATTTTGTTTTTGCATCCTGGTGTCACAATCATAAAAGAAAACATAAATACCTCAAAACTAGTTGGCAGAATATCGAAAATAGGGAAAATTTCACTGACTGGAATGAGTCCATAAAATAGCAGGAACTCCCAAAGAATTATCATTTTCTGGAGTGATAGTATAGAGTAGAGTCTCCAAATTCAAACAAAAAATATAAAAAAAAAGAATATTTCAATGTTAGACAATAATGAAATCAGAATTCCAGTGTTAATAAAGGCATCTCAAAAAAGGTTAACGTATTCTTGAAAGCCAATATAGAAACTATACACTCCAAATAAACAAACAAAAAATAAAAAAAAGTGAAATTTTCAATAATACCTGTATAAAAAGAAATACACAAATACTAGATAAAAAAAAATAAAAAAGGGATGAAAATATTCACTAAAGAAAAAAAAATTGATAACCAAGAACTCTACCCCACTCTCTCTTCCTCTGTTTGTGACAATGAAAGTGAATTAATGTACAACACATGATCTTCCAACAAGGGTTCACTGAATAAGATGAAGATGAGGGAAGAAGGAGATGGCCAAAACTCATTTCCTTCTATTACACTATTCTCCCTTTCGTTTTTCTTCATTATTTATTTTACATTATGCATTTTGGAAGGGCTGCTTAATTCGAATAGACTACTTAGGTGTGTGTGTGTGTGTGTGTGTGTGTGTGTGTCTGTGCATGCGTACGTGCGTGCGTGCGTGCATATGTATGTATGTATGTATGTATGTATGTATGTATGTATGTATGTATGTATGTATGTATGTATGTATGTATGTATGTATTTATGTATGTATGTATGCATGTATGTATGTATGTATGTATGTATGTATGTATGTATGTATGTATGTATGTATGTATGTATGTATGTATGTATGTATGTATGTATGTATGTATGTATGTATGCATGTATGTATGTATGTATGTATGTATGTATGTATGTATGTATGTATGTATGTATGTATGTATGTATGCATATATGCATACATGTATGTATGTATGTATGTATGTATGTATGCATGTATGCATACATGCATACATGTATGTATGTATGTATGCATTTAGGAAGGTAGGTAGGTACGTAGGTAGGTAGGCATACATTTGTATGCATGTAAGCATATTTATAGCTAAGCATAAATATAGTTGCATATAAGTAAATAAAATATTGACAGTGCAATCTTTGAAATGTTATCATGACTATCTATTTCAAGAATATCATTTTAATTAATCACACAATAAGAATAAAAACTTCAATGCGAAATTACACAATAATCTAATCAGTCAAAGGCTTTCAAATTCTGTCTCAAACTCGTTCTCAGAGTGGGCGGTTCTTTCTATGATAAATTTACAGAAATAGAAATTTCATCGCCAGTAATAATTAACCTTCACAAAAAGTATTCTCCAATTGAAACCTTGTTCCTTTTTTCGCCACCTGTCTTCTCCAACATCCTTACATGTATGCTTCAGCAGACATAGTTTAACTCCCTTCTTAGCCATATGCTTCCCTCAAAAGAATTAAGCTCTCTCGGTTGCAACCACGGTTATCAGACATAATTAATATTACATTCCTCTCTCTCCGACATCACTTCTTTATCATCTGGGTTCTCCAACAACAGACTTTTCATTCCATCACCATCAGAATTATCCAACAAAATATTCGCCATCTGGATTCTTCAACAGAAACACTATCTGTTCTTCGCCATTTGCACTCTCCACCAAAATTATTTCTGTCTCCTCCAACAGATATAATTTACATCTTTCATCATCTGTTTTCTTGCAGAAAGATATTTCCCCTTCTCTGATATATGCTCACTAATAAGAAAATATCCCTCTTTCACCCTTTGTCTTTTCTAACAAGAAAGACTTCCTATCCTTTGCCCTCACTTTTCTCCAACAGAAGTACTCTCTCTTCTGCCATCTGGAAAGCTCAAGAAGTGTGTGGAAGACTGACTGACTGGGGTCTTTTTCCTCTTCTTGTAGTATTTAATTTCCTTTGTCAGAGGTGCCAAGGAACCTCTTCTGGATATAAGGGCCACACGGTATACATTTATCAAAGGGGGTTGATTAATAATAATAATAACAAAAATAATAATAATAATAATAATAATGATAATGATAATAATAATAATAATAATAATAATAATAATAATAATAATAATAATAATAATAATAATAATAATAATAATAATAATGATAATGATAATAATAATAATAATAATAATAATAATAATAATAATAATAATAATAATAATAATAATAATAATAATAATAATAGTAATAATAATAATAATAATAATAATAATAATAATAATAATAATAATAATAATAATAATAATAATAATAATAATAATAATAATAATAATAATAATAATAATAATAATAATAACAATAATAATAATAATAATAATAATAATAATAATAATAATAATAATAATAATAATAATAATAATAATAATAATAATAATAATACTAATAATAATAATAATAATAATAATAATAACAATAATAATAATAATAATAATAGTAATAATAATAATAATAATAATAATAATAATAATAATAATAATAATAATAATAATAATAATAATAATAATAATAATAATAAATAGAAATAATAAAGATAATTATAACAGAAATAATACTACAAAGAGCACAAATAATAAGAACAACAATAATGATAAGACTAACATAAACAATAATAACAAAAGACAATAATAATGCTAAGAATGATAATATTAAATATACTAACAATAATATTAATACACAGATAATAATATAATAGTAATTATGAAATTATAAAAATAATGGTACAATAATAGTAATAATAAAAGAAATGATTAATAATAAAAAATAGAAATAAAAATGAATTAATTGTAAATACACAAGAATATTATGTTATTTCCAAAATTACTTTTATCAAACTTGAATGAAGTCTGCTTAATAATACGGGATCAATTACAAATAAACCATGACTCTAGTTAATATTTCGGTGCTCAGTTAAA
>JAXCGZ010009859.1:35000-47500 GCA_037179515.1 Halocaridina rubra
TGACATTTAATTTTCATATCGATGAACTACATAAAAAAGTGAACGGGACCCTTATTTACTTGAACAGAGTCTATGAAAGATTCGAGCCTGATTGTAGGGTAATTGTAGTACAAACATTGATTTTAAGTATTCTCAACTACTGTCTAAGTGTTTGGGGTTCCACGACTAAGACCCAGATGTTACGAGTGAAAAGGCTCCAGAATTTTGCTGCAAGAGTTGCCATAGGGGGGGTGCATAAATATGATCACGTGACTCCCCTCTTTGAGAGATTGGGTTGGCTAAGGATGGACATGAAGTTCATATATAATATCTGTCTTTTAGTTTTTAAAATAAATCATGGAATATTACCGGAATGGCTCTTCTCATTGCCAACAGTTAATCAAGTGCGTATCAATAACGTCAACACCAGATATCAGAATTCTTTTTACGTGCCCAGAACTTCCACTGATATTGGGGCAAGAGCCTTAAATGTAATGGGCCCGAGACTTTGGAACTCTTTACCCGCAAACTTAAGAAACTGCCAAACATTACCCTCACTTAAATCTTATCTTTTAAATCACCTACTTAATAAGTGATTTTAGTCTCATTATTATCCTCCCATTGGGTAGACGAAGTGTACGTATGCATATTTTAATGTGTAAATTTTTTTATTTTGTGCTTTGCAAATTTCATTTGTTTTATTTTGACATTTTACATTGTAATTTGTAATTAGATTAATTATCATGTAATAGCCATTTTTGATGGAATAAAGTTTTTGACTTTGACTTTGACTTTGACTCTCTCTCTCTCTCTCTCTCTCTCTCTCTCTCTCTCTCTCTCTCTCTCTCTCTCTCTCTCTCTCTCTCTCTCTCTCTCTCTCTCTCTCTCTCTTCCTCTGTATATCAGGTATTGCAACTAATATTCGCAACCGTACTTTATATGTCTAAGATTCTTCTTATTGCTATAGGTCTATTTCTTTTACTCACCTAAATCTGCCCGATGATGAAGGCTCGCGGACTTCGAAAGCTTGCACACCACGTCTCCAAGAAATTATAACCAAAATAAAAAAAAAAATGTGGTGAAGAGATGTGTTACCTCTATGGGAGAAGCTCTCTCCATACACTCTTTTGTAAGGCGATATTTGAGCAGTAGTGTCTTGAGAGTAGTGTATATTAGGTATTCCAGTCTCATGCTATGCACTTGAACTAACATGTGCATAATTGCATCTATGGGAGAAGCTCTCTCCATACACTTTTATGTAAGGAGATATTTGAGTCGTAGTGTCTTGAGAGTAGTGTATATTAGGTATTCCAGTCTCATACTGTGCACTTACACTAACACGTACACTCTTACAAAGATATAAACAGGGAGGAAAAAGTCTACCCTTTCACGTACAATGAACACGTGGTTACTGAGAGTTCAACCCGTATCACACGGTCAAGTATCCTGAGACATCTTTTTTTAAGATGCCATTTTGTAATCTTTAAAATATTTATCACTTAAACATAAAAAATAATTTACTTAACTGCAACTGAAGAAGAAAATTACGTATAGTAAATAAATAAATGAGTAAATAAACAAAAATAAATAACAAAAATAAATAAATAAACAAAAATAAATAAATAAATAAATAAATAAATAAATACGAGTATTTGTACAGAAACAATATTTTGTATTAGAAATTCTTCTTCTTCTTCTTCGTCTACACCTTTTCCCACTTTTATGTGGGGTCGATGTTTCTGGTCAGTGTTCTCCATATGTTCCTGTCCCATACCTCATCACCCAATAAACCTTTAGACCTCAGGTCGTCATTGATGCAGTCCATCCACTTACGCTTTGGTCTCCCCCTCCTTCTCCTACCCTGTATATCCATTTCCATCACCCTCCTTCCAACATACTGTTCATCCCTCCTAACGACATGACCATACCACTTTAGTCTACTTTTTTGTATCTTATATGATATTTCTCTAACTTTTGAGGTACCTCTAATTACCTCGTTTCTGATCTTATCGCTTTTTGTCACCCCACACACCCATCTCAACATCCTCATCTCTGCCACATCCAGTTTTTTTCTCTTGTGTCTTCTTTATTGCCCATGTCTCTGCTCCATACATCATCGCAGGCCTCACAACTGTCTTATGCACTTTACCCCTCAACTTAATCCCTATTCTCCTGTCGCACAGCACCCCAGACACTTTCTTCCAGTTCTTCCATCCCGCTTGTATTCTGTGGGTTATTTCTGACTCTAGGTCACCATCCTCTGCTACTGTTGATCCTAAGTACTTGAACTTTTCAACTCTTTTCAACACCTCCCCCTGCAAATTGACCTCCCCATCCTCATTATCTCTCAACCTCAAGTACTCTGTCTTCTTCCTGCTGATTCTCAGTCCTCTATCCTCCATCACTCTTCTCCACTCCTCAAGCTTCTCCTCCATTACCTCTCGTCTGTTGCTACACAGTACAATGTCATCTGCAAAGAGCATACACCATGGTGATTGATCTCTAATACCCTGGGTTACTACATCCAAGACCAGATCAAATAGATATGGACTCAAAGCAGACCCTTGATGCAGACCAATATTTACTGAGAGACGTTTCGTCAAGCCCTCACTGCTCTTAACATTTGCCTCTGCCCTCTCATACATATCTTGAATGATTCTTACATATTTCTCGGGGACTCCCTTTTCTCTAATACACCTCCACACCTCTTGACGTGGTACTCGATCATATGCCTTTTCCAGGTCAATAAAGACCATATGCAGTACTACTACTACTACTACTATTACTACTACCACTGGTTGTGTGTGTGTGTGTGTGTGTGTGTGTGTGTGTGTGTGTGTGTGTGTGTGTGTGTGTGTGGTGGCGTGTGTGGTGTGTGTGTGTGTGTAGGTATGTGTGTAGTGTGTGTGTGTGTGTGTGTGTGTGTGCATGTGTGTGTGTGTGTAGTTGTGTGGGTGGTTGGGTGGGTGGGGGATAGGTGGTTGGTTTAGTGGGGGATAGGTGAGTGGGTGGGGGTGGGGGATGGGTGGGTTGGGGTTGGCTGGTGGGTGGGGGGTTGGTGAGTAGAGGATTGGTTGGTGGGGGGATGGGGTGGGTTGGTGGGTGAGGGATTGGTGGGTTGGTGGGTGGGGGATGGGTAGGTTTGTGGGTGGTGGGTGGGTGGGTGATTGGTGGGTGAGTGGGGGAGAGGTAGGTTGGTGTGTGTGTGTGTGTGTGTGTGTGTGTGTGTGTGGGTGTGTGCGTGTGTGTGTGTGTGTGTGTGTGTGTGTGTGTGTGTGTGTGTGTGTGTGTATGTGTATGTGTGTGCGTGGGTGTGTGTGTGTGCGTGTGTGTGTGTGTGTGTAGTGTGTGTGGGTGTGTGGTGTGTGTGTGTGTGTGTGTGTGTGTGTGTGTGTGTGTGGTGTGTGTGTGTGTGTGTGTGTGTGGGTGGTTGGTTGGGTGGGGGATAGGTTGGTGGGTGGGAGATAGGTGGTTGGGTGGGTGGTGGATAGGTGGGTGGGTGAGGGATTGGAGGGTAGTGGATTAGTTTGTGGGGGATGGGTGGGTTGGTGGGTGGGGGATGGGTGGGTTTGGGGGGTCGGGATTGGTGGGTGGGTGGCTGATTGGTGGGTGAGTGGGGGAGGGGTAGACTGGTGTGTATGTGTGTGTGTGTGGGTGGGTGTTTGTGTGGGGTTGGGGGTTATTGGTAGGCGGTTTGGTGATTACCTAATTGTGATTACCTAATTGTGTTTACGGGAAAGAGCCCAAAGCTCGTATCTTCCCGTCTCCTGATCGGTTCCATTTTATACTTAGTGATACTTATCATACCTGTCCTTAAAACTATGGATTGAGATAGCATTAACTACCTCCTCGCTTAGCGAATTCCAATTATCAACTACTCTTACACGTGTGTGTGTGTGTGTGTGTGTGTGTGTGTGTGTGTGTGTGTGTGTGTGTGTGTGTGTGTGTGTGTGTGTGTGTGTGTGTTCTTAAAGCGTATACAAATTATCGGTACATCTGAACTATTATCTTGACAAAAAGATAAATAAAGATGGGTAAGGTATCAGAAAAGTGAGAAAAAAATTAAATATGTAAATATGCAGAAATATCCTTGGGAGAAATTATTTTTCTTCTTCGTCTACATCTTTTCCCACTTTTATGTGGGGTCGATGTTTCTGGCCAGTGTTCTCCATATGTTCCTGTCCCATACCTTATGTATGATGATGTATGTATGTATGTATGTATGTATGTATGTATGTATGTATGTATGTATGTATGTATGTATGTATGTATGTATGTATGTATGTATGAATGCATGTATGTATGTATGTATGAATAATTCTCGCCACCTTGTGATACAAATGTTTTCCTTGCTTCACTAATGGAATATATTATGAATGTTGTGAGTGGCAGAGTGACTGATGTGAATAAAATCAACGACCTAGGCGCGTGTGCGTTAGTGTGTGCATGTGTGTGTGTGTGTGTGTGTGTGCGAGAGAGAGAGAGAGAGAGAGAGAGAGAGAGAGAGAGAGAGAGAGGGAGAGAGAGAGAGAGAGAGAGAGAGAGAGAGAGAGAGAGAGAGAGAGAGAGAGAGCAACCTTCAGCACTCTATACTCTTATGAATATATTACTCCTATTACTACTACTGTTGCTACTGCTCCTTTACACTACTACTACTACTACTACTACTACTACTACTACTACTACTACTACTACTACTACTACTACTACTACTACTACTACTACTACTACTACTACTACTACTACTACTACTACTACTACTACTACTAGTAGTAGTAGTAGTAGTAGTAGTAGTAGTAGTAGTAGTAGTAGTAGTAGTAGTAGTAGTAGTAGTAGTAGTAGTAGTAGTAGTAGTAGTAGTTCTACTAACACTAATATTAAACTATCAGTAATAGAGCTGTTATAAATAAATATTTATACCATTCTCACCATTAATAAAATTAATAACAAAAATACTACTACTACTACTACTACTAATAATCATAATAATAATAATAATAATAATAATAATAATAATAATAATAATAATAATAATAATAATAATAATAATAATAATAATAATAATAATAATAATAATAATAATAATAATAATAATAATAATAATAATGATAATAACAATAAAAATAACAATAATGATAATAATAATAGTTATTATTATTATTAACACTGTTAACAGTAATATACTGTTAAACTCACTAGTTACTAAACTTCCTTCAGTATTGTTAACACTGTTAACACGTTTCAACGTGTTGAGACAGGAAAATACGGCAAAAAAATTTCCCCTGAGGGAGGGGGATAAGAATGCTGCCTCCGTGTTGTAAAAGTCACCTTAATGGGGGGGAGTGATGGGACTGGGAATCCCCTTCTCTGCATTTACTTCCCACAAAAGTCAAAGTATTTTCTTTGACTCAGCCACCCCACCCCCCCTTATAAGGGGGAATATTTCTTAGGTATTTGGATGGAAAAATAAAGCAGAATTAGTTTTAATTTGTCCATTATTTTATCAAGTAAAGATAACTCCCAGGATTTGGTCAGGTACTAACCTAACATAATCTAACTTAACCTAACCTAACTTAACCCAACAATTTATATTTAATGTATCTAACCTAAATTAACCTAAAAAATTAATGTACAGGGAACTATTATCTTTATTTAATCCGTTTTTATCTACTTTATTTTAAATGGTTATCTAGGAAAAATTTAATATAATTTTTAATTCATCTACTTAAAAAATTACTTTTTACCTTACCATATATTGGGTTTGGTGACGTTAGATTAAATAAACTCATATTTAGAAAACGGAATAAAAATAAACAATTAATTAATATATAAACAAAATAAAAAAAAGATAAAAAAAATGATGAAAGAAACATAGAATGAACAAAGAATGAAAAGATGAATAAGAAACAATACTAATATAACAATTGAAAACATGACAAAAATACGTTGTATTGTTTCTCAAATAAATTGAAAGAAACAATACTAAAATAACGAAATTATACATGAAAAAAAAATGACTTTAGTTTCTAAAATCATTAAAAAGAAACAAAACTAAAATAACTTCAGAAGACAGGGGGAAAAATACGAATCAACAGAAGAATCTCCCCCCAGACACCACCCAGGGTGGAGATTCGTCAGTTCATCTGAGTTAGGGGGATTTCTTCAGTACTGTCTGTCTGTTTGTCTGTCTGTCTGTTTAGGTTTGGTTAGATTAGGTTAGGTTGGGTTTGGTCTTTGTTTCGTAATTTAAATTCATCCATCCATCCATCCATCCATATATTCCAAGGTAGATAAGCAGACAGGCCTAACCTAACTTAACCTAACCCAACCTAACCTAACACATCCCTTCAGCCCTTCCCATCTGATATGTTACATCACTCCCCATCTCTAGTTTCTCTCTGAAATAGTTACGCCGGGCACTCTTGGGGGGATTCTTCAGTTGATCTCAGTCGGGGGGATTCTTCAGTTGGGTACTCGGGGGGGATTCTTCAGTTGATCCAAAATTACTTTACATAGTTCCTGAACTCATTACAAACAATACATAACGAAAGAAATCATGAACAAAAATAAGTATTGTTTCTCAGACGATCAGAAATAAGAAGTATTGTTTCTCAATAATCGTATTCCCAAAGGGGAATTTATGAAATGGAAAGGATCTCGAGTCAGTAATCCCTGCCTCACGTGAGAGTACCTGGATCAGATCCAATTTGTAGGGATAATTGGACCTTATCCAAGGCATTACAGAGGAATACAAAAAGGTTCTTCTCGTAGGAATACAAAAAGCAGTTCTTCTGGAAGGAATACAAAAATGGGGCTCTTTTGGAGGGAATACAAAACGGGTTTCTTTTGGAAGGAATACAAAGAGGAGTTCTTCTGGAAGGAATACAAAACGGTCTTCTTCTGGAAGGAATACAAAGAGGAGTTCTTCTGGAAGGAATACAAAGAGGAGTTCTTCTGGAAGGAATACAAAAAGTTCTTCTAAAAGGAATACCAAACTGGCTTCTTTTTATGGAAGGAATACAATAAGGAGTTCTTCTCGTAGGAATACAAAACGGGGTTCTTCTGGAAGGAATACAAAAAGGAGTTCTTCTAAAAGGAATACAAAACGGGCTTCTTCTGGAAGGAATACAAAATGGAGTTCTTTTGGAAGGAATACAAAAAGGAGTTTCTCTGGAAGGAATACAAAGAGGATTTTCCCTGGAAGGAATACAAAACAGAGTTCTTCTGGCAGGAATACAAAACAGGGTTCTTCTGGAAGGAATACGAAAAGGGGTTCTTCTGGAAGGAATACAAAAGGGGGTCTCATTTTGAAAGGCATAAAAAAGAGGGTATTCCTTCTGGAGGGAATAAAAAAAATGAAAAAGATTCATCTTAAAGGAATACAAAAAGTGGTTCTTCTTTTGAAAGAATACCAACAGGAGTTCATCTGTAAGAATACAATAAAGGATCCTTATAGAAGGAATACAAAAATGGGTCCTCAATCTTGAAGAAACGCAACAAGGGGTTCTCCATCCAGAATTAATACAAAAGTTGAAACACATCTTTAACCTCTATGTAACATGCAAAAACGTCAAATGGTTTAAGTATTTACCAGGAAAAAAAACAAAATGTTTTTGTTGTTGTTGTTGTTGTTGTTGTTATCGTTTTGTCAATCTTATACAGTTCTAATACAGTATTTTTGTTTAAGAGAGTGACATCGGGACAGGCAGAATCTGCCCTCATCAATATAGGCACGGCCACGAGAAAATGCCAAGACGAAGAAAAAGAAAAAGGTTAAGGGCAAGGCAGAGATGAGGTAATGTTGCACAAGGGAAACGAATGAATGAAAAAAACAGTCAAAGCACAGAGGACCCAGATATATGGAGGACTAGGCTCTGAGATGACGATAGATCTGCTTTTTGGAGGATGAAAGGTCATATGAATTAGAAAAGACAGAAGGAGGGAGAGAGTTCCAGAATCTGGAGGTAGATGGGAAGAAGCAGTCGCTGCACCGACCAATCCGCTAGCTACAAATCTCCACAGTACCTGTGAGATGAGGCCGCTTGGCGAATGTTACGCGGCCTCGGCAGTGGAAGAGGGATGCAACTCGCCAACTCATCAGAGCAGCGATGGAAGTAGTAGCAATAGAAAAGCGAAAGAGAAGATAACTTATGGCGAAGAGAGAGAGAATCTAGGTTAGAAGTAAGAGAAGGATCATTAATGAGTCTGACTGCCTTAGATTCAATCCTATCAAGAAGATAAGTAAAGGAAGAAGCACCCCAGATGTGTAAGCAGTATTCTAAGCAGGGGTTGATAAGACCTTTGTAAATTTTAAGTAACTGCAATGAGGAAAAGTAATGACGAAAACGAAACAAAACCCCAATTTTTCGGATGAAGATTTAGAAATTTGGATTATGTGATTCCTCCAAGACAAGTTAGAGGTTATATGGATTCCTAATATGTTGATAGAGTTAAGAGGGTAAATTTCATTAGTTTCGAAGACAATAGGGTTATCAGGAGGAGAAGAAGATAAAGAGATAGCCAGAAACTGTGTCTTGGAGGCATTGAATATAGCTAAATTTTGAGTGCCCCATTCAGATACTCTCTGCAAATCGGAGTTAAGAGTAGAAGAAAGAGTGATACGAGATTGATTACGAGTAACAGTTGAAGGTTGTGAAGAAAAGGCAGAGGAAAAGTGAAGGATAGAATCATCAGCAGAGGCATGAAGAAGAGAGGAAGATGGGGATTGAAGAAGATCATTGATGAAGAGAAGGAAGAGAGTAGGTGAAAAAACAGAGCCTTTGGAACACCACTGGTAACAGAGAAAGGGCTAGATGTCGCACCATCAACAACTACAGATATAGAACGGTCAGTAAGAAAACTGGAAATCAGAGAACAGAAAGAAGGGGTAAAGCCATAGACAGGGAGTTTGGCCAACAGAGCCTTGTGCCAGACCCTGTCATAAGCATTAGAGATATCAAGGCCGACGACAAAGAATTCCCCATAGTTCCTCAGAAAAAATGACCATACATGAGTAAGATAGGACAGGAGATCATCAGTGGATCTTGCCTTGCGGAAGCCGTACTGGTGATCGGAGATAAGTGAGTTGGATTCAAGGCCTTTCAAGAAGTGAGCATTGAGCAAAGTTTCGAAAACTTTAAAAATAGAGGAGGTTAGAGTAATAGGTCGGTAGTTAGAAGGAATAGAGCGGTCACCCTTCTTAGGAACAGGTTGAACTAGAGCATGCTTCCAAAATGAAGGATAGATACTGGTTGACAGAATGAGGCGAAAAAGACGACAAAGCACGGGAGCCAGTTCATCTGCAAACTCTTTAAGGAACCTTGCAGGGACACCATCGGGACCTGATGCCTTGTTCGTCTTTAGCGAGCGAAGAACCTTATGAACTTTGCGTGAAGAAAGGATAAGGGAGGGCATAGGGTTAGAGAGGGGAAAAGACTGAGGAACAGGTGCGCTGGAATCGTTGATAGAAGAGTTGGCAGAAAAATGAGAGCCAAATAGAGTGGCTTTGTCAGTGGGAGAGCAAGCTATAGAACCATCAGAATGAATGAGAGGGGGAAAGCTTGAGTTACAGAAGTTTTTGGAGAGGTTTTTGGCTAAGTACTAGAAGCATTTGTCAGTGGGAGAGGAGTTAAGTATGAAATACAGAGAAATTTAATCTGTAGAAATGAATTCTGTTCTTGGTTTACATAACTATTTTTATTTCTTATTCTCCTTCTACTTCTACTATTACTTCTTCTTTCCCTTTTTCTTCTTCTCCTTCTCCATCTTCTTTTCCTTCTGGTTTTCTTCTTCTTCTTCTCCTTTCAGTCTTCTTCTTCTTCTTCTTCTTCTTCTTCTTCTTCTTCTTCTTCTTCTTCTTCTTCTTCTTCTTCTTCTTCTTCTTCTTCTTCTTCTTCTTCTTCTTCCTCTTCTTCTTCTTCTTCTTCTTCTTCTCTTCTTCTTCTTCTTCTTCTTCTTCTTCTTCTCTTGAAGGCTACCATTACGAAATAAGATGAACTATATCTATTTATTTTATCGATTTCTTTTCTTCATTATATATCTCTTTATCTCATTTCCTCACTGACTTCAATCATACAATTTACTATAACTAATTTAGTTCTGAAATTATATATCAGGTCAAGTTTTCCGTGACCCTAGTTGCCCTAGTTATATATACACATGCCTCATTCCCCTTGTAAGTGGGGTGGTCGAGCCAAGGAACGCGTATTCGCCACGACCCACACATACCTCAACCACTCCTCTCAACTCCTTGGGGATAAGGGGTTGCCATGTCTCCCCCCCTTTCCCTAGTTACGGCAAGGAAACTTACGAACACGAACCAAGTCGAGGGAACAGTAGTATTTTAGTAGTTCTATCTTGCCAAGTTACGGATAGAACCGAGAACTAGACACTAAGTTAAGAGAACTAGCACTTGAGCAAGTTTTTGAATTGTTTCATAAATTTTTTGGCTCCTGTTTCTTTTTGGAATGGGTGACCTAATTCTGTAATATAAGAAACTTGGAATCAAGATAAGTTAACCACTCCTAGTACATTAAATAACCCCGAAAATTTTAAGGTCAAGTCAGGTTAGGCAATATTCTACCCTAACAATTGTCCAATGTAAGCTTTTAATTGTATTTATTCCATATAAGTATTTCCAAGATCATGCATATTTCAAAGGGAGCCGCGAATATTAACCAATATACTTGACTTAAAGAAATGTGCATTCGAACCCACCACGGAGCGTTATTACGGGCATCCAGCCATAATCCCAAAGCTCTAACATGTCTGTGTTTACCCCCATTCAACTGGGGACTAGCTGTGACACTTAAATCATGACTTCATGTGAAAGCAAAATACAACGGAGGGGATTTGAAGTCCCCTTACTCAATCTTATTCAGTCGAGTATTACGACAAGAGGAATATATTACCTTTAGAGATTCTATCTATTTTATATAACAATTGCATTAAGTTAAGCAACTACAAACAGACAAAAAGATGTTGTACGTGTCACTATTAATCCTCGTTAGGGGGGGTGGACACAGAATGTGGTTGGGGAATTTAGGCTGGATGCCCTCCCTAGCGTCTACGGTGTGCTCAATCGCGAGTCTATTGACTCCCGAGTCAAATATTCTAACCACTCGGCTACTCTGGTCCAATATACACAGTATAAACATAAACCCAAATATATGGGTAGGCATTAGGTAAACAAGGGCCCTAAAGTCTCCTTGCCCTCAGACCCAGAAGGGCAATGAGTTTAACGCTATTGTGGTAATTAAGGGGCAATTAAGGGAGTCTACAGTACACATCACTTGCCGGTACGTGCTTTGAAACACCCATTAGGGATCTATAATCATCAGAGATCTCTCAATAATGATTATATCGAGAATACTTAACAAACAAAATACATATATGATAACCGCTGTCCCCTTGCAAGTTAGTTGGTGGTCGAGTCAAAGCACGCACATTCACCAGACCCCCAACATGTGTGTTTTGAGTGATAAGTGAGTATATTTCAGTGGGTGCATACGACGGGATACCTTTTCTAACGTCCCCCAGTGGACTCGAAGGCGTATTAGTGGCTTCCCGAATTACGCGTTCTATCACTGAGCTGATTCGGCCCACACTTACTAATGGCTTACTACTGTAGAATTTTAATAGACCTGTAAAATTAATTGATAATATATATATATATATATATATATATATATATATATATATATATATATATATATATATATATATATATATATATATATATATATATATATATATATATATATATATATAATATATAACGTATGATTTTTGAGTTATGAGCCAAGGTTAGTGGGTTGAGTCAAAGAGATCATAGCAAATAGAGAACTGGAGCATCTATTGTGGACCTCTATTCTACAATTTCCAAGTTCGAATCCCGACAGTAGAATGGATTAAAGAAACTGGAATTAATCAAATGCATGATTGGATTCTAAAGTTTTATTCATTAACCTCGTTCCATACTGAGGAGGAGAATTAAATGTCTTTTGGTCACATGTGGGTCGGGAGAGAGGTAAAACTTTAGAGTAAAAAAAACTTTATTTCCATTTCATTATACAATGGGTATTCGTCAGCCGGGACAAGCCCCAACCCCCCACTGTGGTGTCCAACCACAGCAGTTCCTGCCAGTAAACAGCTTAAACTCTCGGTCTTGGACGGGAACCGATCTTTCGACCTCGTGAATGCGAAGCCAGCGCGTTACCACTGTACTAGCCAGCAGGCTAGGTGCAATTGTGCAGTCTGTAAGTCTGAGACTTCAGAGGAAGTTCCAGTGTCCTCTCTTATGACCCTGTGTTTCAGTGCTCTAGGCTCTGAACTTCTGATCTACAGGTCTTCGGTTCAAGTCCCGACAGCATGAAATAAAATATTTGTAATAATAATAATAATAATAATAATAATAATAATAATAATAATAATAATAATAATAATAATAATAATAATAATAATAATAATAATAATAATAATAATAATAATAATAATAATAATAATAATAATATAATAATGAT
>JAXCGZ010009859.1:50000-70329 GCA_037179515.1 Halocaridina rubra
AGAGAGAGAGAGAGAGGAAATCAAATCAAATCAAAAAATCAAAAACTTTATTTTCAATATACATTGGTTATTCACATAGAATTATATATACAACGTATAAAATACATGGAGAATTATTCAATACTAAAGTCCAGTTCTGGGGCCAAGCACATCATCAACATTTAAAGGACTAACCAACATTAAAACATCCAAAGATAAAACAGTTAAGCAATTTTAAAATCATCACAACATAATTAAAATTTACAGCAAACTTTTTAACACCAATTACGAGACATACATAGCATAAAGAATACATAAAAGAAAATAAAAATGATGACAAATGGATTCTTTAAAATGCAACATAAAAATTTACGTAAATAAATATCATCAAATCTTTAAAACTAACACACTAAAGCACTAGAATCTAAAATAATAAAACACGTGGTATTAAAATTGAACATAATAAAGCCATAAAATTCAACCGATAACATAAAAATATAAAATTACAAAAGTACATGGTTCAGAGATAAAATGAATCGTCAACATCTTATTAAAACTTAGGTAGGATGTACGCTTATATGGATGCACGGTAGTCTAAAGCATTTCTTTTATTTATTTAAGAGGTAAGTTTTTAGTTTTTCCTTAAATATATGTAACGAAGGCGATTTCTTTATGTTTTCTGGAATACTGTTATATATTGTTGGTGCTTTGATTAATATATTTCGAGCTCCCATATCCGTTTTAGTCCTCTGAATAAAAAGATTACTTGATTGACGTGTATTTCTAGTTATCGTGTTCCCCACCGTTGGTAAAACGAACAGCCAATCAGGCAACAGATTGTTATAAATTTTATATGCAAAAACACATATATCAAAAGTAATTTTGCAACTCATGTTCAACCATTTAAGTTCGCAAAGAATAGGTGTTACGTGATCATATTTTCTAGCTCCACCGAAAGCTACTTTGGCGGGAAAATTTTCTAATTTCTGTACTCTTTCCACTTGTTGTTTGGTTGTTACACCCCAGACTTTTAAACAATAATTAATGATGCTCAAAACCAGCGACTGTACAACTGTTACACGTGTTGTTTTATCAAAGCTATCCTTGATCCTGTTCAAAAACATTAGTATACCACTAATTTTACTTGATATATGATTAATATGAACATCAAATAGCATATATTGATCCATAAAAACTCCAAGATTTTTTACTGATTTCGATGGTATGATAGCAGTGTTACCAAAATTTATTACGGTGTTAGGTGGTATAAGTGAGACAAGTTGTCTTGACCCAACAAACATGCATTGCGTTTTATTTTCGTTTACATTTAGTCCGTTCATCTGAAAATATGTTTTTGCTTCCTGAAGGGCTAATTGTGCTCTGTTTATTAAATCGCTTAGTTCACTTACTTTGCCCGATATAATAATCTGCGAGTCATCAGCATATTGTACCAAAAAGTAATTCCTTAAAATCTCATGCATGTCATTAATATATATTAGAAATAAAATCGGACCTAAAACTGAACCTTGAGACACACCATATTTTACTGCTTTTGGGGATGAAACAACAGAACCTAACCTAACAGACTGAACTCTATTGCTCAAATAACTCTCAAACCATCGCCTATCTATCTTTAGCTGGTAACATTTTTCTAAGAGAACATTATGAGAAACACTGTCAAATGCTTTAGATAGATCTAACAGTAAAATTAAAGATATCTTTTGACTTTCAATATTATCATAAATATGTTGATTTACTTTTAGTAGTGCCGTTTCAGTTGACAAGTTTGGTCGAAAACCATGTTGGCTATCCGTTAATAATCTCTTACTTTCGAGAAACATTACTAGCTGCATTGCAACTACCTTTTCTAAGATTTTCGAGAGAATGGGGAGCAAAGAAATAGGACGGTAATTACTTACGTCTTCCACATCACCAGCTTTAAAAAACGGCACTACGTGTGGATGCTTCCATAGCTCAGGATATATAAAGGTAACGATTGAGGTATTAATAATAACAGTTATATAAAATATTAAGACTGGGAGGGAATCTTTCAAGTATTTTAAAGTAATACCGTCTGATCCAATAGAATTTCTCTCTTTTAAATTTTTGAAAATTAGAATTACCGTATCTACATCCACAGGTTGAGGTCTGAAATAAGAGTTGTCAGAATAGTGAATATTGTTCGCTACATTTGGGGTCTGTAATCTTCTTTCTAAACCTTCTTGTGACTTCTGAAATGCATTTTCGCCTACGCATGCAAAATATTCATTAAATTCATTTGCTTTTTGAGAAGGGTTTTCAAAATTATGTTTTTCATTCTTTTTAAGACCAGGTATCATATCTTTAATAATCCCCCATGTCGCCCCACTATCCCCTTTACAAGTAACTAATTTATCCTTAAAATATCTAATTTTAGCATTGTTTAAAAGACTCTCCGTATTTTTGGGGGGATTGTTTATACTTATTTGCTAATTCAGAGTTATGTCGGTTCACTTTTAGCTCTGACTGTAAATTATTTTTATCGGCAATTAATGTCTTTAGATTTTTATCTATCCAAGGAGCAGAGGGTCTTGTTAATTCAACAGTTATGATAGGTGCACACTGATCTAAACATTTATTGAAGGTTTCTGTAAGGGTAATCACCTGCAAGTTTGCATTGTCTGTGTGCAAGATATTATTTAGTACATGCGATTGGTTTAAAAGTAAATTAAAAAAATATGTCTTGACTATACTTCTTGCTACATCTATAAGTTATGGTTTGGGGTTCCGGTTTGGGTATACGTATGTCTATAATTACCGTTATCATCTCATGATCAGCAACAGGACTCGGAAATACATCTGACTTGACTATCATTTCTTTTTTATTTGTGATTAAAAGATCTATCAAAGTGGAGGAATTCGAAGTTATTCTAGTGGGTTTATCAATTATTTGCTTTAAACTTAGATTATTGATTATCTTTATCATATTGTTACCTCTAACAAATAGGTAATCGCTAAAATCACCTAAAATAAAAACAGGCTTATTTTTTAAACATACTGATTTAAAAAGCTCAGAAAGATAAGAAAAAGATGACGCCTTGGCCCCAGGATGACGATAAACACATCCAATAATAAAAGAGGGAAATTTTTTATGCTGTACTTGGATCCACACATCGTCAACACCTTCAACCCTCTCTATATCGAATGAAACAGACTTAACATTGTAATTGTCACGAATAAAAATGCAAGAACCTCCTCCATTTCCCATATCACACCTTATAACATTAAAATTAGAAATTTTAATAAACTGAGATCCTCCGACTGAAGGAGGATCTCAGAAAGAGACAGCTGGGGGAGGAGCAAGTGATGGACCAGAACCAGTGGAGACGACTAGTGAAGAGATGCGACCCCATATGAAAATGGGAACGCATATAGAGGAAGAAGAAGAAGAAGAAGAATCAATACAGGAATGGAGCCAAGTTTCACATATACATAAAATGTCAGTATCATTGTTGTATAACATTAATTCAATTTCATTAAAATGACATAATAAAGATCCAGCATTTAGATATCTTATCATTAAAAGTTCCTTATTTACTTGTAGCAAACCATTTATGTTAGTGGCACCTTCTTCTTGGCCAAACTCCTAGCTTTTAGTATGTAAATTACACATACGGCTTTTGTGACCGGACTTGTAGCAAAGATGGCAGCGAATTCGATGGTTATAACGGCAACTCGATTGGCGATGATTATATTCGCCACAGTTGAAGCATCCCCTTGACTGGCTATTCATACGGTGATCAGAAAAACGTTTATGATCATGCCAATTATCATTGTGGCTGTGGTTCTGGTGATAACTTTTATATTGATTATTCCTTAGCATAAATCTGTTACCACGGGTGTAAGGGTTTCTCTCTTCATATCGGCCTATCTGTTTATGTCTATTCGATATCGAGTGATGAGGCTGTTGTGATTGTGCATGAAAACCCCAGTTAGTAATTCGTTGAGAATCGGGTGAGTCATTATTATCATTATTCGGTGAAGGGGTATGGCTATCTTCTTTAAGATTGTTTATGGATCTTTTGAAATTTTCGTGTAATTTAAGATGATCACATTGTTTATTTATTACTGATAATAACCTAAGCACCCCAAACCTGTTTAACACTGAGTATGGGTTTTCTCCTTCCACATAATAACACATATCATCCACTTCGCCAGTACCAATCCTGAAGTTTAAATTTGTGTTGATCACATTTATGCCGTTCACATCAGACCAATGTTTAAGTTTTTCATTATATTGAGATACTTTATCATCAAGTTCAACGTCTATGCTTGGCACCAATTCACATATAAAGAGCTCCATGTTACCATTTTTATCCTTTAAGTCGGAAATTAACTGTCCTAAATCATCAAAAATATGACCTAAGTTTTCAGTTTTTCTCAGATCATTACCACCACAATAAATAACACATTTACCTGGAATCCAGTCTAGCCTTTCATCTCCCCAGCATTTAATGAGGTCCATGGTCGCCTCCTTGATAGTCTTGATGAAGCATTCATTTCCCAGGTCAGATGGTCTTACCTCCGTTAAATTTTCATCCCCGATCAAAAGCATCTTGTCATTCGATGGCCGAGCAGTATTTCTTGTAGACTGGTCACTTATCTTTTCTTCCAGCAAAGAGATACGATCATTTAAACGGTTAATTGTAATGTGTGCATTTTGAATGATTTCATTGAGCTGCTGTATTTCGACATCCTTTATGGCTAATTTTTTCTGTACTCCTTCCAATTTTCCGAGGACTCTAGCATGAGTATCTGAAGGTTGGTCATCATTGTTGCGAGACGCTTCATCCCTCCGAGAAGAATGATGATTTCTCATTATCATGTCTATTAACTTCTCCTTCGTTTGCCATATCTTAGACAGTCCTAACTGTCGACAGTGCTTCTGAAGCTGTGGTTTTGTAAAATTATGAAAAAGGTAATCCCATGTTGGATTTTCCAGAGAAGGGCTATTTATAATTTGCATCGAATTTTCTCTCTCGTTAATTAAGGCACCATTTTCTGTTACATTGTCTAATGAGCGTTCCCTGAAGTTAGTCTCACCCATAGTTCTATTCAGGAAATTACGTCACAGGGCTTAGTGTGCATGCGCAAATTAAAGGAAAATTTGAACAAGAGTTTTCTTACAAATTTTGATTTTTTGTAATGACAAAATAATATAAACTACCAAACTGAAACTTCTATTGTTACTTTCACAAAATGCAATGTCACTTCACAGTGTTTGTAAGCGCTTCTTGAATTAAAAATCACAAAAAACACTAATAAATGAGGAGCATGCCGTGCCGTTGTTTACATTACAAAAGGAGAGAGAGAGGAGAGGAGAGAGAGAGAGAGAGAGGAGAGAGAGAGAGAGAGAGAGAGAGAGAGAGAGAGAGAGAGAGAGAGAGAGAGAGAGAGAGAGAGAGAGAGAGAGAGAGGTAAGGGATAGTGTATAATAGACATCCATAATAAAATGCATGAATTGGGACGAACTCATGGCCAGGGAGAGAAGAACATACAAAATGAAGGAAGGTTGAATAAGCGAATTATGAAACACAGACAGAATACTTATACATAAGACAAGAAATTATGATAAAGACTGTCGTAGGTCAAGGATGATTAAACACCGTAATCCACCTACGCTTTGGTCTCCCTCTCCTTCTACCCTGTATATCCATTTCCATCACCCTCCTCCCAACATACTGTTCATCCCTTCTAACGACATGACCATACCATCTTAGTCTACTTTCTTGTATATTATCTGATATTTCTATAACTTTGAAAAAAAAAAAGAGAGAGAGAGAGAGAGAGGGGTGGAGGGAATACCTTCTCTCTCTCTCTCTCTCTCTCTCTCTCTCTCTCTCTCTCTCTCTCTCTCTCTCTCTCTCTCTCTCTCTCTCTCTCTCTCTCATATGCCTTTTTATATACATAAGCCACTTTTCCCCTTATAAGGTGAGTGGCTGAGTAAAGGAATAATGCTCTGACTTTCTGGGAAGAGAAAGTACAGAGAAGGGTTCTTTCATTCCCTTCGCTCCGCCCCACTTAGTCTACTCTTACGACACGCAGGGGAACATGGAGGAAGTATTCTAACCCCCTCCCTCAAGAGCTCATATGTATGTATATGTGTGTACATGTGTGCATGTATGTGTATATGTATATGTATGTGTATATGTATTTATATGTATATATGTATGTATATGTGTATATGTATATGTATGTGCATGTCTATATGTATCAATAATTACTACTTTTGATTCATAACTCTATCTATATACAAAAGCTGTAGTAATGATGATGGTAATAATAATAATAATAATAATAATAATAATAATAATAATAATAATAATAATAATAATAATAATAAGTAATAATAATAATGATAATAATAATAATAATGATAATAATAATAATAATAATGATGATAATAATAATCATGATGGTGGTAGCAATGGTTGTGATAATAGTGATAATGGATTAATTGACGTAATTCTCTCTCACGTACATAATTTGAAGGGTGGAGAGGGGGAAAGGCTTTCAGTCTTTCTCTTTCTTTTCCTTCCAAATTTATCCTCCATTATATGGCACTGTGTTTATGTGTATGTATGTATGTATGTTCAGGTTTATATGTGTACGTATATGCAATTAAGTACATGCACTTTCCTCTACTGTGTTACCCTCAGATGACAATGATGTGTATGAGTATGCATAGATGTGTCTTTATCTGTAGTAAGGACGAATAACTCCTTTTGCTGAAATGAATACCACAAACTCTCTCTCACTCTCTCTCTCTCTCTCTCTCTCTCTCTCTCTCTCTCTCTCTCTCTCTCTCTCTCTCTCTCTCTCTCTCTCTCTCTCTCTCTCTCTCTCTCTCTCTCTCTCTCTCTCTCTCTCTCCTCTCTCTCTCTCTCTCTCTCCTTGATATGTATGGCTATGAAGCCCCAGTGGTGTTTCTATTGCTCATCTAATTAATGCATGCATGTATATATATATATGTGTGTGTATGTATGTGTGTGTATATATATATATATATATATATATGTACCTACTTATTATTCTAACCTGAAAATTGTTATTCTATATCTGCTTCAAATTGTCTGCAGTAGTACTGTTGAAAAGTGAAACCTTTTTTTTTTTTTTTTTTGGGGGGGGGGGTTGGATGTTCACCCTTGAGGGTGAGCGGACCTTCGAAATGGAACTCTAATGATAGCACTCAACAAGGGCTATTGAAAATATTGTCACAATGATTACTCTTCAAGTACTCTTCAATTATTACACTATATTTTATTATTAATTACTTGCTATGATATTTTAAATTAATTGCAAATTCTATTAGTATGTTATTTATACATAACCACATAGATTGTAATGTTATCAACTGCAATATGACTGGGAGTGCCCATGTGCACATGTCCCCATGTACAGTTATCTGAATAAATAAAAAAAAAAAAAATAAGCTAATATTTTGCTATTCATTTTTTCCTCTTCTTTTCCTTTTGCGTTCTATATAACACCTAAAAATGAAAATGCCCTCATCGGGCCCGGGCACCAAGAAAACATATAAGAAGAAGATAAACTAGCAACTTGAAGACAAGGCAGAAATAAAAGAATTATGAAAATAAAAAGAAAGGAAGGCTGAAAAAATAGTCAAAGTAATGAAAACCTATAGATATGGCAGAATTTGGTCTAAAATGACGATAGATCAACTTTTTTGAAAGAAGAAAGGTCATAAGAGTTAGGGAAGACAGTAGCAAGAAGAAAGTTCCTGAGACTGGAAGGGGAAGGAAAAATGTAGTCACTGTAACGAACAATCCGCGAACTACAAATCTCCAAACTGTAAACCATGCATGTGCGAAGACAATGTGAGAAAAAAAAATCAAAATTGTATTTACCTTTTACTCAGTAGATGAATGAAAAAATCCTCGATTAATGACTCGTAGCAGAAACATACCTGTAAAACACAGAAATAAAATTCTTCAACTCTGCTCTCTTATAATATACACACTGGAGAATTATACAATGTGCTATAAATAGCAATGTAAGAAATAAATTCATCACATTGCTTTCAGACAAAGGGAAAAAATAGGAAGATAGGACTTGCTAGACCAAGTTTCCCTTTCCCTATCGCTATAAGTCACCTTCTACGACACACAGGGAATATTAGAATATAATGCAAGTTTATATTAATGAAAAACAATCTGATCAACTGAAAAATCCCCCCCCCCAAAGCACCCAACTGATCCTCTACCTAAGATTAAGTGAAGAATCTCCCTCCCCCCAGAGCCTGGCATAACAATTTCAGAGAGAAACTAGAGATGGGGAGTGTTGTGACATGTCAGATGGGAAGGGCTGAAGGGATGAGTTAGGTTAGGTTAGGTTTGGTTAGGTTAGATCTCTTTGTTTATCTACCTTGGAATATATGGATGAATGGATAGATGTATGGATGGATGGATGGATGGATGAATTTCAATTACGAAATAAAGACCTAACCCATCCTAATCTAATCTAACCAAACCTAAACAGACAGACAGATAAACAGACAGACAGTACTGAAGAATCTCCCCCCTAACTCAGAACTGAAGAATCTCACCCCTGGGTGGGTCTGGGGGGAGATTCTTCAGTTGATCCAAAAAATCACGGCCTTTCTCGTGCATAATGAGTAAAATGAAAATCTCACTCTACGTTTGATAGCTAAATATATTTTATCAGTATGTAAACTATATCTAAGTAATTAATTACACTGAATAAATCTGAACCTTCTTCATAACTAACAAATCAAAACACTGACAAGAAATACTATATTTTCGCACACAAAGACCGAAATTTCCCTTGTAAGGGGGGCGTGACCGAGCCAAAGAAAATGCAATCACCACAAGCAAAATACACCTCAATCCTTCCCCTTTAGCTCCATGGGGATAAAGAGTTGCCACAATCCCCTCCCCATCATCATGCTTGGGTCATCCACAGGGCATGTGGCAAAACATCTTCTGACGTGAAGAACCACAGCTCTTTAACCCTAACTACATGAAATATTTTACATATATTAAATCCGGCCTTCATGAACTAAAGATTTACTCTACTAACAATCATTATTATAGCATAATCTCGCATGTAGACATAATAAGATCCATTACCAATATTTACATTATTATCCCCACGTTTGGTGAAACACACAAAAAATAAATACTTAATGAACAATGCAAATCCCTCTGGAATGAGGCATTTATATGATTTGCGTGATCTAGAATAAATAGCTTTGGGTATATTTGGCTTTGGAAATCCTATTTTGCTGCAGTTGTTATTGCCTAAGCTGCTGGTCTGATCAGCCCCCAGTCACAAAGTAAGGCCACTGCCAATCCCAGACTTTTCCACAGAGCTGGTATTTTATGTAGTTTGCAGCTATGTCTTCCGCGATGTGTTTGAACCTATGCGGCAGCGTCTTATATTCTTGACAGGCTACATTGACGGAGTCATCCAGCCTCTTCTGATAGCTTAAAAGGGCTGGGTGGTACCCATATCGCAGCCTGGCATGTATGGTGTTAATATCTGTCTGCTTCTGCTCTTTAGTTCATTAAATTTGTATAAATTTTAAGGCATTAACCCCTTCACAGATGAAGTTTTTAGATCATTGCATGTCAAACCGGATCTAATTTTTTATTTAATTGAAAATATAAGGTTCTTAGACACTTTTAATCTTAATTTAAACTCAACGATATGAAAAAAAAAATGAGTAAAAATTAGATTTGATGGCCATTTTCTGATCTATTGCGACTTATCTCGTAGAAGATGTACACGCAATATGATATATCTTGAGATATCTCGTATGGAACTGTTGGAGGTGTACAAACATACGCTGTAACACTAAAACAACTGCAGTCTCTGCCACCAGATGTTCGATAACACGAGATAATTTGTAGAAGCAAACAACAACACTTTGTATCACGAGATATTTTGTATTAGTCATAAATTAACATTTAACTTCTTCACGAGATATCTTGTAGAAAGTCCAAAATAATTAGAAAATAAGACCACGAGATATCTGGGTTAGTACATTAAGGACTTCGTTGGAATTTCCATTATTAATCATTCTAATTTCAAATGAGATGCTATATCCTGCAGAAGACAACAGGGTTGCCAGAACTGTAACAAGAATATATATATATGTGATTGGGAGCCCCTTACTCCCCTAGCCCCAATAGTTGTCTCATATGACACTCAAAAGATATAAAAAAAAAGAATATAATAAGTAAAATTATCTCCACACCCATAAAGTATTATTTGTTTTCTCTTCCAGGTCATTATGAAGTGTCTACAAATATGCCGACAGCAGGAAACCATGTTGAATAACACGAAAGATTTTCCTGTTTTTAGATTGTAAGGTTGAATGTCTATATCTTGTTAGTATATAAGGTAAGACTTTCTGAGGTATGTGTTCAATATGTGGGGTGATGTGCAGCCTTAGTAGTTGGTTTTATGTTTTTTTTTCTTCAGTTTTATAGGAGCTTCAGAGTGAAATGTCCTCTGAAAGGAATTGACAGAGTACTTTTTAAATTTTTTTAGAAGGAAGATTTTGAATGAAACGTCTTCTGACAGGGATTGGCAGAGAGTATCTTTTTTAAAAGGGAAATTAAAAGTGAAATGTCAATTGAAAGGATTTGACTGAGTACTTTGTTTTAATTTCTTAAATGGGAAATTTTAATTAAAATATCCTCTGAAAGAAGTGGACAGAGTACATTGTATTTAATTTTTAAAAGTGAAATATAGGATGTCATATCATTTGAAACGAACTGATAGAGAGTAAGTTTTTAAGAGGGAAAGAAAATGACAGAGATAAACTGTTCTGAACTGAAACCATCCTTTTTGGTTTCGATGTCTAAAAATGAGACGCAGAGATTAAGGAGTGATATTGCCATATGTGCATAAGAACAATGCAATATATATTGTACTATTAGACTGAAATAATGTTACGTATATTTGGGTGGTTATGTAAAGCAGTTTTTATTATTACATAGGAGTAAAAGGTTCAGTACATCTCTTCAGGTGTCGTAACTAGTCCCCATTCAAATGGAGGTGAACATAAACATGTTGGAGTTATAAGGGGGATTAAACTTGGATTCCCTTCCTAGCAGCCCTCATTGGGATCGAACCGCATCAGTAGCTCCCCGACTCATACACTCTACCACTGAGTAAAAAGGGGGGGGGGGATAGCACAGTGACAAACCTTTTTTTGATTAAACGTGGGTATTTAGGAAGGAAATCCATCTTTAACCTTCAGCTCCAACCTGTCTTTATGCACTCCCATTTGAATGGGGATTCATAGACAAAATTGCAAAATAAAAGCAAATATAGCCAATGTTGAAAGGTGCTATGTATCTTTTCAATTATGCTAGATTTAGTATTTGATACTAGTGTTATAGTTTTATAATGGTATTTTATATAGCCCAATATGAGTAATGTCATTACTTTATTAGTATTTATCAACTGAGTACAATGAATTTTTAAGCCCATCAATGGATGTTCATGGTTAAGCTGGCATTTTTAACCAAAACTTACGATGAAGTTTTATTATTATTGTGAATACCGGGTAGTTCAATTTTTATATTTAACTACAAAACACAATAAATTTTAAATTTCTACACTGAATTTTTATTGTTCCGTTTTTAATTTCAACTACAAAGTACAATAAATTTTTGAGTGCTACATTGAAGGTTAATGAGAAATTAATTTATATTTTGAAGTCATAATTAGTTCTTTAAGTAAGCAAAGAACTTTTTTTTATTTGTATTTGTTAAATACTCAATCTTTTCACTGAACTTTGTGACCTGTAGATTTTTTTTTAGTCAATAGTTTTGTCTGATATATTTTAAAATTTATTTTATATTTAGCTATATATTCATTTCAGAACTGAAATTCTTTTATTTGACCCATCAAGTTGTAGTAAGAAAATTAGCTTTAAATATTAAAAAGTTTTAGTATACAAACAAATTCTATAGTGGAGATGACCAAAATTCAGTGTTTTTGTAAATATGCATACATACACTTGCTGTAATCCCCTTGGAGGGTGGCCCAGTCAAAGCACACAAATTTGCCTCCTGAATAATGCTCTAACTCAGCCACCCCTATACAAAAGAAACTGTTGTACATGTATGTAACGTACGTGTGCTTACATATGTATGGTATAAATGTGCCTTGATGAAGAAATGCAACAAACAATGCAAATAGAGAAAGTTGTGTAAGCTGACCTATCAAAAAACTAATAATAAACCCCTGTTATGTGTCACAATCATTCCCCAATCAAAAAGGGGTGGACACGTTTGAGCCTGGGGATTAAGGTTGGCTGCTATTCCCTAAGACCGAGCGCTGGGACTGACCCCCCCATCAGTCTCTTTTTGACTCGTGTCCACTTCTGCCGGGCTACTGTGGGTTCCCTGAAAATTCTTTTAATAGCTGTGACATATTAAGTAATTATGAGCGTTTTTTTTTGAGAAGTCGGTGATTAATTTTGAAATAGGATAGTTTGTAACTCTTTCGTGAGAGATCAGAATTTGTCATCCTCTGTTTTCATCATTTTACCTTTTGTAAGTGTGCACGGTTTTGAGTGTCAAATTCCCATTCGAATGGGGGGGACACACATGTTGGAGCTACTTCGGCCTTATGCAAATAATCGCCAGAATAGATCCGCATCACTTACTTTGGTGGAATTCTACTCATAATGCACAACTTATCCCTATGGACAATTCATGTACTAGTAGCAGAGATTAAGAACTGTTTTAAGTGTGGTTCTCCATTCTTTCAAACAAACTGAAGTGTTTGTCTTCAAAAATCCACATCCAAAAGAATGTTTTTATCTAGCTCATATATATATATATATATATATATATATATATATATATATATATATATATATATATATATATATATATATATATATATATATATATATACATACATATATATACATACATACATACATACACATATATATATACATACATGCATACACATATATATACATACATACAGACACACACACACACATACACACACACACAGACACACACACACACACACACAGACACACACACAGACACACACACACACACAGACACACACACAGACACACACACAGACACACACACACACAGACACACACAGATAGATAGATAAATAGATAGATAGATAGATAGATAGATACTTTATTGACCACAAAATACATCGATAAATTATATACATAGCATAGTAGATTAGTTACTCTCTTCAATAATGCAAATCTTATATAAAAATTACAATCAAAAGTTTAAATTTTATTCCAAAAACTAAATCGTTATCAAATATAGATGGCATAACTGGCAATATGGAATGAGCAATTCACTGTAAAAAATAAACATGGTCTCCATACCTTCAGCGTTCAATAAAATGCTAAAATATTATGAACTATCATACATACGGTATCAGGCGTGAATTGATCAGAATGCATTAACTGTTCCAAAGTATCAAAATTATGACTCTGCCTAAGTTGATCGGTGAGCGCGAAAATATTGAACCACGTGTCGTTCATTCTGTACATCACCACACATACACAAACGTTCCTCTGGGAGCAACCGCCCACGCCCACGCCTGTTCCACCACCCTGTCTCACACACCAATGAATGTCCACACACGCGAAAACGAGTAAATGACAGTCTGCGCAGTTCATTAATAGTGTCTTTGCTTATAAACATGATGTACGTCAAAAGATGGGTTAATTTCTTTATATATCTTACGTCTAGATGACTCACTACATCTCTCATCACAACACTCAGAACTACTGGCTCTCGTGAAATATATTCGCTCACCAATCTACTTGTAACATAATTCGCTTCAGTGACAGTCCTAATAGCAAATGAAAGCGGGTCATCTCGGTCCTCGGATCTTTCTTGCCACATTCTGTGAAAAAACTTATGCTGTTTATATTTTACAAGATATGGCAATGGAGGGTATCCAGATTCAACATAGCAAACGTCACTACATGTTGTTCGCCTCACTCCCAGTAACTGTTTCAAACACCAGTTGTACAACTTAATCATAGGCTTCAGATCCGAACACACCCACGACTCGCATCCATAAAGCAGTGTTGACATAAGACAAGCATCAAAAACTCGTTTCTTCACTATGAAGGGAATATCGTTATTTTTCGT
This sequence comes from Halocaridina rubra, assembly GCA_037179515.1. Lineage (NCBI taxonomy): Eukaryota > Metazoa > Arthropoda > Malacostraca > Decapoda > Atyidae > Halocaridina > Halocaridina rubra. The sequence goes on from JAXCGZ010009859.1 coordinate 64,172, forward strand.
TATGAATGAAACAAATTTAAGTACATGGCACACCTTAGCATTAGCTTGAGCTCTAACAGCTGATGAAACACACCCGTCACTCGTAAATGGTGAACCTAAATACCTATACTTATCACAAGGGTTCACAACCAGCTCGTTCACCACTAATGGCTCCGAGTCTGCTTCACCGCCGCTTATCACAAAAAACTTGGTTTTTGACTGATTAATCAGTCAAAAACCAAGGCGGGAGGAACTATGACTATTGGGCGTTTCTGTATGAGAGCTTTTATCGGTCTCCTTAGAGCGCTTAGGTTGTAGTTGCTATTGTGACCTTGGCTCCACGTGGCCCCGCTGGAAAGGCCGTTCTTATGTCGGTCAATCAAACAGGTTGCGGGGGGTTCCCCCGTCCCTCAGGTTGTGATAAGGTGCCACTATCTGAGGAAGGTCGCCAACCCCTAGCCGAGGGGCAGCCCGGCGATTTTGGTAGCCCATGCCAATTGTCCCCCTGCCAAATCAAGGTGGGAGGGTACGCTGGCGGAGACCACCACCCAGAAGCGGATAGTATTGTCGCTATCTCCCCTACATGCCCAGTGTGCAGGCGCTGTCTTGCCTCCGTTACGGGGATGAGACAACATTACAGACGGTCCCATCCCAAGCAGTTCCATGTGGAGGGAGTTGAGAAATCTGCAGCTTCTCGCTCCCAACGTTGGTCTAGTGAGGAGGTGGTGTTGATGGCGAGTTACGAGGTGGAGCATCCGGAAATTAAGTTTATTAATAATGCCATCAGGAAGGACCTATTCCCATCCAGGTCTGAGGACTCTATCAAAGGTAAAAGGAGACAGCAAGAGTATAAGAGAATGATTGATGAATTGGTGAGTCGGGTCCGTCTGCTTACTCTGGAAGATGAAGCAGAGGGCCCGGGCTCGCCACCTGAACAAGCATTAACCAAAAATGACTCTCCCGATTGCGAAACTTTGAATGTGACCAAGATCAATGTCTGCACTGCGGTGCAAGACCACCACCCAGAAGCGGATAGTATTGTCGCTATCTCCCCTACATGCCCAGTGTGCAGGCGCTGTCTTGCCTCCGTTACGGGGATGAGACAACATTACAGACGGTCCCATCCCAAGCAGTTCCATGTGGAGGGAGTTGAGAAATCTGCAGCTTCTCGCTCCCAACGTTGGTCTAGTGAGGAGGTGGTGTTGATGGCGAGTTACGAGGTGGAGCATCCGGAAATTAAGTTTATTAATAATGCCATCAGGAAGGACCTATTCCCATCCAGGTCTGAGGACTCTATCAAAGGTAAAAGGAGACAGCAAGAGTATAAGAGAATGATTGATGAATTGGTGAGTCGGGTCCGTCTGCTTACTCTGGAAGATGAAGCAGAGGGCCCGGGCTCGCCACCTGAACAAGCATTAACCAAAAATGACTCTCCCGATTGCGAAACTTTGAATGTGACCAAGATCAATGTCTGCACTGCGGTGCAAGACCACCACCCAGAAGCGGATAGTATTGTCGCTATCTCCCCTACATGCCCAGTGTGCAGGCGCTGTCTTGCCTCCGTTACGGGGATGAGACAACATTACAGACGGTCCCATCCCAAGCAGTTCCATGTGGAGGGAGTTGAGAAATCTGCAGCTTCTCGCTCCCAACGTTGGTCTAGTGAGGAGGTGGTGTTGATGGCGAGTTACGAGGTGGAGCATCCGGAAATTAAGTTTATTAATAATGCCATCAGGAAGGACCTATTCCCATCCAGGTCTGAGGACTCTATCAAAGGTAAAAGGAGACAGCAAGAGTATAAGAGAATGATTGATGAATTGGTGAGTCGGGTCCGTCTGCTTACTCTGGAAGATGAAGCAGAGGGCCCGGGCTCGCCACCTGAACAAGCATTAACCAAAAATGACTCTCCCGATTGCGAAACTTTGAATGTGACCAAGATCAATGTCTGCACTGCGGTGCAAGACCACCACCCAGAAGCGGATAGTATTGTCGCTATCTCCCCTACATGCCCAGTGTGCAGGCGCTGTCTTGCCTCCGTTACGGGGATGAGACAACATTACAGACGGTCCCATCCCAAGCAGTTCCATGTGGAGGGAGTTGAGAAATCTGCAGCTTCTCGCTCCCAACGTTGGTCTAGTGAGGAGGTGGTGTTGATGGCGAGTTACGAGGTGGAGCATCCGGAAATTAAGTTTATTAATAATGCCATCAGGAAGGACCTATTCCCATCCAGGTCTGAGGACTCTATCAAAGGTAAAAGGAGACAGCAAGAGTATAAGAGAATGATTGATGAATTGGTGAGTCGGGTCCGTCTGCTTACTCTGGAAGATGAAGCAGAGGGCCCGGGCTCGCCACCTGAACAAGCATTAACCAAAAATGACTCTCCCGATTGCGAAACTTTGAATGTGACCAAGATCAATGTCTGCACTGCGGTGCAAGACCACCACCCAGAAGCGGATAGTATTGTCGCTATCTCCCCTACATGCCCAGTGTGCAGGCGCTGTCTTGCCTCCGTTACGGGGATGAGACAACATTACAGACGGTCCCATCCCAAGCAGTTCCATGTGGAGGGAGTTGAGAAATCTGCAGCTTCTCGCTCCCAACGTTGGTCTAGTGAGGAGGTGGTGTTGATGGCGAGTTACGAGGTGGAGCATCCGGAAATTAAGTTTATTAATAATGCCATCAGGAAGGACCTATTCCCATCCAGGTCTGAGGACTCTATTAAAGGTAAAAGGAGACAGCAAGAGTATAAGAGAATGATTGATGAATTGGTGAGTCGGGTCCGTCTGCTTACTCTGGAAGATGAAGCAGAGGGCCCGGGCTCGCCACCTGAACAAGCATTAACCAAAAATGACTCTCCCGATTGCGAAACTTTGAATGTGACCAAGATCAATGTCTGCACTGCGGTGCAAGACCACCACCCAGAAGCGGATAGTATTGTCGCTATCTCCCCTACATGCCCAGTGTGCAGGCGCTGTCTTGCCTCCGTTACGGGGATGAGACAACATTACAGACGGTCCCATCCCAAGCAGTTCCATGTGGAGGGAGTTGAGAAATCTGCAGCTTCTCGCTCCCAACGTTGGTCTAGTGAGGAGGTGGTGTTGATGGCGAGTTACGAGGTGGAGCATCCGGAAATTAAGTTTATTAATAATGCCATCAGGAAGGACCTATTCCCATCCAGGTCTGAGGACTCTATCAAAGGTAAAAGGAGACAGCAAGAGTATAAGAGAATGATTGATGAATTGGTGAGTCGGGTCCGTCTGCTTACTCTGGAAGATGAAGCAGAGGGCCCGGGCTCGCCACCTGAACAAGCATTAACCAAAAATGACTCTCCCGATTGCGAAACTTTGAATGTGACCAAGATCAATGTCTGCACTGCGGTGCAAGACTACCACCCAGAAGCGGATAGTATTGTCGCTATCTCCCCTACATGCCCAGTGTGCAGGCGCTGTCTTGCCTCCGTTACGGGGATGAGACAACATTACAGACGGTCCCATCCCAAGCAGTTCCATGTGGAGGGAGTTGAGAAATCTGCAGCTTCTCGCTCCCAACGTTGGTCTAGTGAGGAGGTGGTGTTGATGGCGAGTTACGAGGTGGAGCATCCGGAAATTAAGTTTATTAATAATGCCATCAGGAAGGACCTATTCCCATCCAGGTCTGAGGACTCTATCAAAGGTAAAAGGAGACAGCAAGAGTATAAGAGAATGATTGATGAATTGGTGAGTCGGGTCCGTCTGCTTACTCTGGAAGATGAAGCAGAGGGCCCGGGCTCGCCACCTGAACAAGCATTAACCAAAAATGACTCTCCCGATTGCGAAACTTTGAATGTGACCAAGATCAATGTCTGCACTGCGGTGCAAGACCACCACCCAGAAGCGGATAGTATTGTCGCTATCTCCCCTACATGCCCAGTGTGCAGGCGCTGTCTTGCCTCCGTTACGGGGATGAGACAACATTACAGACGGTCCCATCCCAAGCAGTTCCATGTGGAGGGAGTTGAGAAATCTGCAGCTTCTCGCTCCCAACGTTGGTCTAGTGAGGAGGTGGTGTTGATGGCGAGTTACGAGGTGGAGCATCCGGAAATTAAGTTTATTAATAATGCCATCAGGAAGGACCTATTCCCATCCAGGTCTGAGGACTCTATCAAAGGTAAAAGGAGACAGCAAGAGTATAAGAGAATGATTGATGAATTGGTGAGTCGGGTCCGTCTGCTTACTCTGGAAGATGAAGCAGAGGGCCCGGGCTCGCCACCTGAACAAGCATTAACCAAAAATAACTCTCCCGATTGCGAAACTTTGAATGTGACCAAGATCAATGTCTGCACTGCGGTGCAAGAATGGCCAAAAATTAATTCGCTGTCTCAGAGTCCTCAGACAAATAAGCCTCCTTCCCCTTCAGGATCTCCTCCCTCATTTCCCTCCAGCTCGACAGCTTCCGCTGACCCAGATAACATCGAGGAGCTGCTCGATAATATGACAACTTCTTTATTTGACATTAGTAGACAGTGTGTTCCTCGTACACACCAACCTACCATGAATGTGACTGCAGGCAACCTTGGTTCTGCCATCGCCCGTAGGAAATGCTTTGCTGCTACTCAACGGAAGTGGTGACAGGATTAGGGGTTTTTAGTAAAGGACTTGCTGGCAGGCAACGACCCTTCCAGATCCTACGAGTATCCACTCAACACCAGTGACTTTTGGTCTTCCCTATTCTCAAGGCCCAGCCCTCCTTGTTCCATCCCTGATGGAGTGGGGGGGATATTGACATCTTGGAGCCTGTCACCTTAGAGGAGCTGGAGTGGTTAATGAAGACCACTAAAAAGGAAATACAGATGATTGTCCTACTAATGAGGAGTTTAAAGATTATTATGAGAGTGTCTTGAATCCCCCAAATAGTGTAGAGCTCGACAATCACGATGTACCCCATGATGTATTTATTCCCGTTTTGGATGAGGATATAACATCCATAGAAATTGATCAACAAATAAAGCAGGTGAAATCCAATAGGGCATGCAGACCGGATGGTGTATCGCCGGCACTGTTCAAGGTGTTGCCACGCTCTTGGATATTAACTCTTATGACTTTTTAATAAGGTGTTTCAATCAGGTGTATACCCACAGTCATGGGCAAAAGCTAAATTATTTATGATATTTAAAAAGGGTGACAAAGCAAATGTGGGGAATTACCAAGGAATTAATATAATTATCAGCATTGCAAAAATTTATGACATGGTGCTGTGTTCCCGATTAAAACAATGGTTTAAGCCACTTAGAGAGCAGGCATGTGCCCAAGAGAAAAGGGGATGCCTGGAGCACATTGTAACCTTACGTTTGTTTTGTGACATGGAAGAGAAAAAATATGAAATTGTTTATAACATTTGTAGACTTTTAACAGGCCTATGACATGGTACCGAGAAATGCTTTGTTCCATCCCTGATGGAGTGGGGGGGATATTGACATCTTGGAGCCTGTCACCTTAGAGGAGCTGGAGTGGTTAATGAAGACCACTAAAAAGGATACCGCCTCAGGTCTTGACGGCATTACCCTGTCTGAGTTTTTAAATGTAGATAGGGTGCAGTTGAAGCATCTCTATGACCTGTCACTTGCCCATAGGGACACCTCATCCAAGTGGCAGGTTGGTAGGACAAGTTTGCTTGCTAAGACCGATAACCCCAGTGTCCCGGGGGATTATCGGCCTATAACAATCACATCAGTCGTTACCAGGGGTCTCCATAAGATCCTGGCTAAGAGACTGGCCTCTCGTCTCCCGACGGAGTCAAGGCAAAAGGGGTTTAGAGCTGAGGACGGAGTGAGTGCCAATCTTTTGCTCCTACGCTCCTTGGTTGATGAGGCAAAGTCCAGACCTCAACCCCTGTATATTGCCTTCATTGATTTCAAGAAGGCATTTGACTCCGTCGGGCATGAGGCCTTGCTCGCGGCTGTAAAGAGTGCGGGGCTCTTCGGGAACTCTGCTGTGTACCTGGCTAGGGTATATAGCAAACTCAGCACCACAATTTTCGGAGAGAGTATTAAGATCACGAGAGGGGTAATGCAGGGTGACCCACTCTCCCCGCATCTCTCTAATTTAACCTTACAATACGCCCTCAAACGTCTACCGCCAGAGGTGGGGGCCTCACTGATGGGAGAGAGGATTTCCTATCTAGCATTTGCAGATGATATAGCC